>SZWC01001498.1:199932-216699 GCA_023375785.1 Penium margaritaceum
TATATATATATCTATATCTATATCTATATCTATATCCATATCTATATCTATATCTATATCTATATCTTTATCTATATCTATATCTATATCTATATCTACATCTATATCTATATCTATATCTATATATATACCTATATCTATATCTATGTCTATATGTATATCTTTATCTATATCTATATCTATATCTATATCTATATCTATATCTATATCTATAGTTGCGGCCATTAGCACTGGATGAACTATGGGGATGTTTGGAAACCAATTTTCCGAATGTGAATGAATTGGCTGGAACTCGTGGGAAACGAGAGCTTAGTCGACGCGGAAGCTAGGAAAACGATGATGACAAGGTTTTGGGCTAAAAAAGTACAAAGTTAATGTCTCGTTCCATGTTTGGAACTGTGCGACGAAGTTCTGCGACGAGTGCGTGTGACTTGGCGCGATGGTGGGGTCTGGTGCGCAAACGACGTCAAGGCAGGCTCTCTAATATAGCGGACAATGAAAACTTCTTCAAACGTCGTTGCCTCCAGGTTGAAGTGGACAGCCTCCGAGTCCCGTCAAGTCCTTTTAAGGGTAGCTACGGTTGCGAATCGATGTCCGTTTGTGCGAAATGTTGCGAAACCCATTTTCTTGTCGTCTTGCGAAACGGACAACGATGAGCGAGTGCGATGAAAAAGTGGGTGTGTGGGCTCCGTTTCACCCACTTTTCGGCGACGAAACTACCGCGAAGCAATAAGGCTGATGTCAGCAAAAGAGCCGGCGGGACTCTCATTCCCACCCACACCTTGCCAGCCGTGGCCCAAGAACCACCGCCTTCCTGGCTCTGGCGTCGAACCGCAGGGCCTTGGCCAGCTGCAGTTGACGCTCTTGCCCCCGTGTAGATCTACGGAAGGACGCCGAAATCATCGCAGTTGACGGCGTTCAAGGATCTGTTGTCCCTGGCCTATGCTAAGCACTCATCCGCTATCACCTTAGACTTGCGCTGGTGAAAGACGGGGCTCGGCGTTGCCTCAACTCGCACTAAACCTGTCTTGGACAGGATTGTGCGGCTGCGGCAGCTCCCACGACTCCGACCCGCAGCTCAACTTGCTTTCGGACGGACGGCAAAGCGTATGACATGGCCGAATGCTGACCCAGCATCCGACCGTGCCAGCAGCAGCATCGTGAAATCCGACTCTTTACTTCGAACCGTTGGAATCCCCCCATCTCTTTTCTTAACCCTTCCGGACACAGAGTCCGACGCTTAGGAAGACCCGTGAATCAGCACGTACGTTGGATCCGCCAGCTGACATTAGTGTCTGGAGACTTACAAGCCAAGATGTTCGCGCAAGCGTTGAAGCCGGACAACAGGGACCCTCCTCCTGACCAAGATCCAGTGTCTGCGGAACGCCGGCTGTAGATAATTTTCCTCTGAGGACTCCAGAGGAAAGGAACGTTCTCCGATCTAGAGTGTGGAAACGAACGCTCTCCACTCCGGCTAGCCAGCCGCTGATCATCCGCTCCCACATTCAACCCATGCTCCTCCAGGACCAATAGCAGGTCGGTTGGGGTGCCGAATCTGGCCGTAGGGGGGTCGTGTGCGGCGGCAGCCATGTGGGCGTTGTTCGGCGACTACAAGAGGGTGGGCGGGCCCGGCCTGTTCCCCAAACTGTCGAGGGGCCAGAAGAGGCCTGGCAGACCGGGGGAGGGGAAGGGCGGAACGTCTTGGTCCGCGGTGGCTTGGCGGGTGATTGTGACGGTCATTGTGCTTTGGTTGGTGGGAGTGCTTCTGTGGCAGAACGGCGCGTTCAGGTGCGAGCATATTCTCAACATGTTGATTTTCCGTGAATCAGTGATCATGAGTGAATCAGTGATCATGAGTGAATCAGTGATCATGAGTGAATCAGTGATCATGAGTGAATCAGTGATGATGAGGAACTTAGTGGTGATGAGTGAATCAGTGATCATGTGATTATGGGTCAGGGAGACCTGGATCTGGCGCCTCTGGTCTGGCCCCAAGCCAGGCGCAGGTGGCACTTATTCGTCTGTTCCAGGAATGGTGGGTGGTGTTGTGGCTGGTCGTCTTGGGCCTTCTCTCTGGCAGAACGGGCTGACTGGCCATGTGTTGATGCAGGGTGCAGATGTCTGTGTGCGAAGTGTACATGTTTGACACGAGTGAGAGCAGGAGTGAGTGGTTCCCTTTCTTTTTCTTCCATTTTTATTTTTTGATTTCGGCTTCTTTTCTTGACCTTCCTTGTTGTTTTCATTTATAGTTCGCCCTCTCCCGAAGCACCATGTGGTAGGCGAATCAGTGCCTTAGGGTGCTGGACTTGCTCCTGGCATTTTGTTCACGGTGGCAGCTGCCAAGTTGCACAGCTGTGGTCCCGACCAGGCTGAGCCTCGACAGACACACCTAATGTAACTGCTGTCGTTCTCGTCGACTTCCAGCGACAGCAGATTGATGTTGACACTAACCCGTGAAGCTATTCAGGGGAAAGTCGTTGCACCAGTTTTGTTAAAGATGGATGTCTGGAACATGAACAGGTGTCTTGGGTATGAAGAAAAGAGACATAAATACCAGCATTATTGTGAAAATAGCACAAGCACAACTTATCAGTACTATTGAGCTGAGAACACAAACACCAAATGTTTATATTACTTCTTGTCAATCCCCCCCCCCCTCCTCCCCCCAACATCACCTCGTCCATAGTCACCCTTGCCATGTCCGTTCTGTTATCGTTGTCGTCACCGCCGCCACCGCTGTCGTTTGTCATCATTGCCATCAGCATTGCGGGTGGTGGCGAAGGCGGCCGCCGCCCTGCCTCTGCTGCTGCCGCTGTCATCAGCGTCGTCAGAGTCATTTTTGTTGCCATCCTCGTCATTGTCATCGTCATCGTCGTCGCATCGTCGCCGTCGGCGGCAGCAGTGGCGGCGGCGGCGGCGTCATCGGCCTCATCGTCGCTGCTGTCGCTGCCGTCCTTGTCAACATAGTCATCGTTGCTGTTGTTGTCTTCGCCACCGTCGCTGTTGACATTGTTCTCGCCATTGTCGTCGCCATTGTCGTCGCCATTGTCGTCGCCGTTGTCGTCGTGTCGCCATCATCGTCACTGCCAGCATCGCCAATGCTGTCGTCAGATTATCACCACTCTCAATCTGGATCCAATTTAAACTTTCTTCCAAACCCCAAGCCCAGTGTCAGATCGAATTCCAAACTGTCGCGGTTACCGGTGCCACTGCTGCCTCCGCTGCCACCGCTGCCGCTGCTGCCCCTGTCGCCGCCACCGTCGCCGCCGTCATCCTCATCGTTATCGTCGTCGTCATTGCTGCCGCCGCCGCCGCCGTCGTCGTCATCGTCGCTGTCGTCGTTGTCGTTGCAGTCGCAGTCGCCCTTGTCGTAACCGTCACATTTGCCGCTGCTGTCATCATTGTCGTTGTCGTCGTCGTCGCAGCCGCCGCCGCCGTCACCGTCGTCGGAGTCGACGTCGTCGTTGTCGCCGTCGCCGCCGCCGTCGTCGTCGTTGTTTAAGTCCTCGTCGCTGTCGCAGTTGTCGTCGTCGTTGTTGTCGATGTCGTCGTCGTCGTCGTCGTCGTCGTCGTCGACGTCGTCGTCGTCGTCGTCGACGTCGTCGTCGTCGTCGTCGACGTCGTCGTCGTCGTCGTCGACGTCGTCGTCGTCGTCGTCGACGTCGTCGTCGTCGTCGTCGACGTCGTCGTCGTCGTCGTCGACGTCGTCGTCGTCGTCGTCGACGTCGTCGTCGTCGTCGTCGACGTCGTCGTCGTCGTCGTCGACGTCGTCGTCGTCGTCGTCGACGTCGTCGTCGTCGTCGTCGACGTCGTCGTCGTCGTCGTCGACGTCGTCGTCGTCGTCGTCGACGTCGTCGTCGTCGTCGTCGACGTCGTCGTCGTCGTCGTCGACGTCGTCGTCGTCGTCGTCGACGTCGTCGTCGTCGTCGTCGACGTCGTCGTCGTCGTCGTCGACGTCGTCGTCGTCGTCGTCGACGTCGTCGTCGTCGTCGTCGACGTCGTCGTCGTCGTCGTCGTCGTCGTCGTCCTCCTCCTCCTCCTCCTCCTCCTCCTCCTCCTCCTCCTCCTCCTATTTGTTGTCTTAGGATTGTCAGCGTTTTCGGTGTGGTAATGGTGGTGCTGGTGATTGTGGCGGCGGCGGTGGCGGGCGGCGGAGACGGCGGTAGCGGCGGTACAGGCAATGTCGGTGGAGGCGCCAGTGGCGGTGGCAGCAATGGCGGCGGCGGCGACGGCGGCTGTATTGGTGGAGGTGGTGGCGGCGGCTGCGGTCGCCGCAGTCGCCATTGTATTGTCGTTGTCATCGTTGTCGCCATGGCCATTGTCATTTTTGTCCTCATTGTCTCCGTATTCATCTTCATTATCGTCGTTCCCCTCCCTCTTCCGGTCAGAATGTGAGAGTCTCTCCCTCACCCCATCCCTTGCTGTTGCTGCTGTTTTCGCTACCCCTGTGGCCACCATTGCCACACTGCTGCTGCCGCCGCTGTCTTCGTCATTGTTCTTGGCGCCACTGCCAGTCTCATCCTTGTCGTTGCCACTGTTGCTGCCACCCCCTGCTGACATCATCGTCATCATTGTTGACTGTGTTGGCAATGGTGTCCGACTCGTCCCCGCTTCCTGCTGCCTCTGTCCTTGCCGCTGCTGCCACGGCCACTGCCGCCACGGCTGCCAACGTCAAGGATGTTCTTGCCGCTGCTGCTGTCACCCTCACCCTCGCCGTGGCCGCTGCTGCGGTCACCCTCACCCTCGCCATGGCCGCTGCTGCCTCCTATTGATGGTGCTGTCTTCAGCGGTGTTGGCGTCAGTTTCTACTAGACAAGGACGACGGTCATCTAGTCACTGTCTAGACCGCCGTCGTCCTTGTTGGCAGCACTGTCCTTGTGAGTGGCGTCGTTGTTGCTGTTTGCACAACTGTTGACCTCGGTGTAGTCGTTCTCGAGAAAACGCTGCTGCTGTCACAGTCGCCTTGTCCACCGCTACTGTACACAGCTGCTCCTTTCCCCCGCCTCTGCTGCAGCCGAAGTCTCTCATTTAAACCATGTCCATCGTCTTTGGTTTTTTTTTTTTTTTTTGGTGGGCTTTTCTGAGTGCAAAGTTTGGCATGCCTTGATTCACTTCTTAGAGACGTACTCTGTCCATTGAATTCTGCAGGCAATCGGCAAAGTCAGAAGACGACTTTGACGCGAGAGGGTTAGAGGTCATCAGCGATGCAGACGGTGAGGGGGAAGACGACAAGTCTGGCTTCTCTTCTTCCAGCGGGGGAAATGTAAATGGGGCTCTTGATCCATGGTCGCAAAACCAGCAACGAGAGGGGGAGGAAGGAGAAGGGGTCTCAGGTTTGGGGTTTGATGGAGTGAAGGGTGCTGGAGAGGACGAAGAATCGGGAGAAGGGGATGCCACTGGAAGGGGATGGGGAGGAAGAGGCGAAGAAGATGGACGGTTTGGGGCACGAGAGTCACGGATGGCTGTGGAGGATGAAGGGGAGGGTGAGGGACAGGACGGTGCATGGTGGAACCAGCAAGGCTCTCGGAGCAGAGGAAGAGGGGAGCAGGAGGCAGAGGATGACTTGAGAGGTAGAGGCCAGGGCGTTCGTCGAGGCTCAGACGCATGGAATTCGCAAGAGGAAGGTGGAGATGATGCTGGTTTGTTTGGGACGCAAGCTCGGGCAAGGTTTGGGGACGGCAAGGAGGGGAGGAGATGGGATGGAGGAGCGGGAGGTGCCGAAGAAGACGAGGGAGATGGAGAGAATGCAGGAGGTGCCGAGATGTCCCTGGGGGGCAATTTCCAAGCAGCTTCCAGAACAGCTGGAACAAGAGGACGATGGAATCAACATGGTAGAGGTGATGAGGAGAGTGAAGGGGAAGAGGAAGAAGAGTCGACTGGAAGTCAAGCTCGTTATCGTGAAAGAGGAGGCCTGGAGGAAGGGGAAGATCCGGAGGATGGTGAAGCAGGCCAGGTGGGTCGAGGGAAAGGCATGTGGGACGGTGGTGGGCAGTGGGGCCGGGGACGAGGAGGAGAAGATGGATTTGCCCGGGCCAGGGAAGACGGAGGGTACATGCAGGGCCGTGCGATGAAGGGACGGAACGGTAGAGGGTTGGATGAGGATGCGGGGGAAGATGGTGAAGATGAGCCTCAGGTGGAGCAGGGTGTTTTCAGCAGAGGCCATGGCTGGGCCGCTGGTAGAGGTGGGGAGGTGGAGGACGGAGAGGAAGAAGATGATCAGTCGTCTAGGCCCAGACTAATCAGGGAGGAAGACGAGGCAGCAGATGAAGAGGATGAGGGATCATCAACGCGGCTAGGAAGGGGGAGGGGAGGAAATGTAGACCCGCTCAGGCGGCAAAGGCTTGGCATGAGGCAGAGGCGAGGGGACGTGGGCAGTGAGGGAGTGGAGGATGAAGGAGATGAGGAAGAGCTCCGGCGAGTGAGGCAGAGGGGCAGTGGAGGAAGACTGGGAAGAGAACAGAGACTGATGGAGGTTGAGGTGGCTCGTTTGGCTGCGGAAGAGGCAGAGAGGGTAGCGAGGGAAACAGATGGGGGCCGAGGGGGTTATGTGAGGGAAGGTGTGCGAGGGAGAGGCATAGCGGGCGTGACTGGTCAAAGGTATCGTGGTGAGGAAGCCGAAGGAGACGGACAAGGGGCTGATGAAGAAGATGGGGAAGGAGATGGTGTGGCAAGACGAGTGCAGAATGCAGAGGGGGAGGAAGAAGAAGGCGATGTTGTGAGCAACAGTGCGGTCCGGATTCCTGGAACAAAGGTGTGGGGAAAGAGCGTGGCAACTCTGCACAAGGAGCTCGATTGCTTCTCTCGCGAGGGAAGATGGGTGTACAATGCCACACCCCGATGGCTGCCGTGGGATGTCATGTCTCAGAACCATCCCTTGCGGCTGAACTACCGCACATGCGACATGCGCTACTCCATGAGGTGAGCTGCCTTGCTTGCAGCCACACCAGACTTTGAAAACTCTTGAGAGAGCTTGTGAGGACTCGTGAGGACTCGTAAGCCTTTGTGTGGCTCTTGTAGACTCTCTTGCACTGTTGGTGTAAGGCGCACCCTAATTGTTTACAAGGCGTTTAAGGCGTCCAAATAGGGCAAAACGCCTCGTATGGATGCCTTAAACACCCTTTTTTGTTGCATACATGTCAGAGGATTTTGAAAAAAAATAATGGTTGCAGCAGCGTCCGCCAGCTCCGTGGCTCCGGGGTCCGGTTTCCCTCTCTGACCTGTGCTATGTGGAGCCTGTGGATGCCCGCGTGTAGCGGTCCTGGCCACACGGCCTTGCCCGTCAACCCTGTTTCTTCTTTTCTGTGGATCTGGCTTGTACCATATCTTGTATGCGGTGGCGCGGTGGACATTGGCGTCCTCCCCACCTTGTGCTATGAAGAATATTAAAAAAAAAAAACATGGTTGTGTCCAGAATGATGTGCTGAGTAAAGTTCACATGTGAGATCTGTGTGGAAAAATTCTCCTTTACTTTAACCTGCCAAAGATGTTGCATGAATGGGGAATTCCCACCCGTAACCACAACCATGGAGTAAGCATGCTGCAGCTTGCACCTTTCTTTTACTGTGGTTCACAGTGTACAATGTGACATCTCCAATGACGCCATAGTTTTTACCTCAGGTTTCTGCACAGCTTGAAATGTATTATAATTATTATTTCTATTTTTTTTGTTGAGAAGGAGCTGTATTTCTTAAATGTACTATTTTTCTAAATTACTAGGAAATTATTTTGACAACCCTTTTTTTTCCATGAACCTCAGGGCGTGCCCTTATTTATTTATAAGGTGTACCTTATGTGGAGAAAACACCTTACGCCTTTCCATTTAAGGCGTCCGCCATGCCAACACTGCTCTCTTGTGTGGTGCTCGAGGAAACAAGACCGTTTGTGTTTGGATGGTCTGGCATGCAATTACATGAACGATTGGTCTTGAGCGATCGGGCATTACATGGCAGCGTCTCTTGTGAGAAAGGTTGTTGGTAACCAAGCCTTCTAATTTGCAACCTGACCATGCTGTCCTATGTCCCACGTCCCATGTCCCATGTCCCACGTCCCATGTCCCATGTCCCATGTCCCACGTCCCATGTCCCATGTCCCACGTCCCATGTCCCATGTCCCACGTCCCATGCCCCACGTCCCACGTCCCACGTCCCATGTCCCATGTCCCATGTCCCATATCCCATGTCCCATGTCTCATGTCCCATATCCCATGTCCCATGTCCCATGTCCCATCTCGCACGTCCCATGTCCCATGCCCCATGTCCCACGTCCCACGTCCCATGTCCCACGTCCCACGTCCCATGTCCCACGTCCCACGTCCCATGTCCCATGTCCCATTTTGCACGTCGCATGTCATGGGTCACATGTTGCATGTCATACATCGCATGTCGCACGCCGCATGTCACATGCTGCACGTCCGATGTCCAATGTCCCATGCACCATGTCGCATGTCGAGTGTCACACGTCACATCCTGCATGTTTCTTGTCTCTTGTCGCATGTGGCATCCATGCCACGCCATGCCCTGCTCTCCCTCACCTCAATGCCAGGTAGCCTGACATGGCTAGGCCATAACATGGCTCACAGCATACTGCTCCTTACCACTCCCTGTGACCATGCCATCCCACTCTGTTCTTCGCTCATGCCATGTCATGCTACTCCATGCCCAGCTCGCCATTGCATCACATGACGGGGCCTACCACGAGACGCCATGCCGCAGTGCACGTTCACCTCACAGCACCACAGTGCAGATGAAATTACTGGTGTGATCATCGCACCGTGTGGCCATGTCACCATGTCACCATGTCACCATGTCACCATGTCACCATGTCACCATGTCACCATGTCACCATGTCACCATGTCACCATGTCACCATTTCACCATTTCACCGTTTCACCGTTTCACCATTTCACCATGTCACCATTTCACCATTTCACCATTTCACCGTTTCACCGTTTCACCGTTTCACCATGGCACCAACTGGTTCGGACTTTCTGGTCTGTAGCACAGTCTTATGGTGAGGCTGTCACCACATTGCGCTGTGCCATCCGGAACCTGGGCAGCACTGCTATGCACCACGCCAGAACATGAGACATGGTGCAGGGTGATGTCATCCACGGCCTTTGTGTGGTAGTCCATGGCATACCCCACCTTGTCAATGCATACTTATCCACCCTCGTTGCATCTTTGTTGCACGACAAGCCGTGCACACACAACTTGCGATGCACATTCGACATGCCGTGCACACACAACTTGCGATGCACATTCGACATGCCATGCACACACAACTTGCGATGCACATTCGACATGCCATGCACACACAACTTGCGATGCACATTCGACATGCCATGCACACACAGCTTGCGATGCACATTCGACATGCCATGCACACACAACTTGCGATGCACATTCGACATGCCATGCACACACAACTTGCGATGCACATTCAACATGCCGTGCACACACAACTTGCGATGCACATTCGACATGCCATGCACACACAACTTGCGATGCACATTCAACATGCCATGCACACACAACTTGCGATGCACATTCGACATGCCATGCACACACAACTTGCGATGCACATTCGACATGCCATGCACACACAACTTGCGATGCACATTCGACATGCCATGCACACACAAGGCATGCATGCGAAACATGTCGTGCACACACGACACTCCATGCATTTCCAGCCGAGGTGGCATGTACAATCAAGAGCAGGCTGCAGACTGCGGCCTACACGCTATGCATTGCCAGGAGCGATTGCTGTGGCGCTTGCGGCCGGAACTACTGCACCGCACCTCCAGCTAGTGCATNGATGCACATTCGACATGCCATGCACACACAGCTTGCGATGCACATTCGACATGCCATGCACACACAACTTGCGATTCACATTCGACATGCCATGCACACACAACTTGCGATGCACATTCGACATGCCATGCACACACAACTTGCGATGCACATTCGACATGCCATGCACACACAGCTTGCGATGCACATTCGACATGCCATGCACACACAACTTGCGATGCACATTCGACATGCCATGCACACACAACTTGCGATGCACATTCGACATGCCATGCACACACAGCTTGCGATGCACATTCGACATGCCATGCACATACAACTTGCGATGCACATTCGACATGCCATGCACACACAAGGCATGCATGCGAAACATGTCGTGCACACACGACACTCCATGCATTTCCAGCCGAGGTGGCATGTACAATCAAGAGCAGGCTGCAGACTGCGGCCTACACGCTATGCATTGCCAGGAGCGATTGCTGTGGCGCTTGCGGCCGGAACTACTGCACCGCACCTCCAGCTAGTGCATGTCCCAGTATTTAATTTTTAAAGACGCTTTGCAAAGCGTCTTAAAAAATTAAATGCCACTCTGCACCACATCAGAACACACAGCACAGGATTGCACCATGTCACCCATCGTCATTTCATGCTACTCCTTGCTAGGGCTGCACCTTGCCATGCATGGGTACCACCCCTCCCCACTACACCTCCATGTTTGCAAATCCGTTTCTGTCATGCACCCTGCCATGCACACACATGACATGCCATGCACACACACACGACCCACACATGACATGCCATGCACACACACACACGACCCACACACGACATGCCATGCACACACTCACACACAGCATGCCACGAACACACATTGTAATGCCATGAACGCACACGACATGCCATGCACACACACACGACATGCCATGCACACACACACGACATGCCATGCACACACACACGACATGCCATGCACACACACACGACATGCCATACACACACACACACACGCCATGCCATGCACACACACACGACATGCCATGCACACACACACGACATGCCATACACACACACACACGACCCGCCTTGCACGTCCAGGCGGGGCGGCATGTACGGGCCAGCAGCAGAACGAGCGCGGCTACAGGAGCCTTCGCTATGGCGTGTGCGGCCAGAGCTACTGCACCAATGGCGCACCCCCACCAACCCGGCGAATCCCGGCCAGTGCCGATTCCAGCCGTTTAACCGGCAGGCGTTTTGCCGTGTGGTGGGAGGGAGGAACGTGGTGGTGGTTGGTGACGCGTTTGGCGTCGACTTCCATGACGCGCTGCTGAACAACCTCGCGACTGCCACGACGAAGGCTGAGGCCGCGAGGCTTGGCGCCACATGGTGAGATTTGCCACCTGGAAATCCAACAGGATGTGAGTCTCTTAAGTGTTGCGCAAAATCGTCTGGCGTCTTTCCATTCTGCCGCGTTGTAGGAGGTTGAAAGGTGGTTGTGGTGGTGGTGGTGGCGGCGGCGGCGCTTGTGGTGAAATTCTCATCGCATTGTTTTCACGTGTCACTCGACGAGTTGCAAAGCCATGGGGATGACTTCAGAGTGCTCCCTTGGCGGGAGGGGGGGAGCAATGGTGGTGGTGGTGGGTGATGTGCTTCCTGTGGCATGTCCATGGGGCTTTTCTCAACCACCTTGCGGGTGGGAGGAAGAAAAGGCCAAGGTCGCATCGTAAAATGGTGAGATGTCTGTTCGAATCCGACCCGGCAAGCTGTACTGTTATCGGATGCCTTTTTTTTTTTAAAATTTTTATTTTTTTGGACAGTCTAGTTTTCTTAGATGTTTTTTGCAAAACATCTAAGAAAAGTGTTTTTTTAGACGTTTTGCAAAACGTCTAAGAAAAGGGTGTGACCACATCGTGAGATGATCCTTTTTTTTTGTTTTCATCACATTGTGATGCACCGCAAACATGCATAGCTCTTCCGTGACTCACGTTGCCTCCATGGGGACGACGGCCGAGCCTGCAGGACCCGTTGCTTCGTGGTGACGTATGTGATGCTTCTCCACTCACTTCAGCGTGGAGCCCTTTCCATTCTGCATGGGTTTCTGAGCCTATTCCTTGACTCAAGTGCCCAAAAGCGGAAGCAAAGCGGAGTCTGATCGCTCATTTTGCAGGACGAACTCGACGGAGGGCTCGGGCTACCTCACTGGGCACTCCCTCTGCTCTAACTCTAACCCCGACGCCAGCACCCGCGTTTCTCTCCACCGCACCCTGCCAGAGGGAAGGGAAGAGGAGGAGGAGGAGGAGGAGGAGGAGGAGGAGGAGGAGGAAGGGGGGCAAGGGAAAGAAGTGTGGGCAGAGGAACAGGCGCTCACACAGAGGAGGAGGTCGACGAGGATGAGGAGAGGAAGGGTTTCTTCCAGAGAGCTCCAGAGCCTAGAAGAGTCTGACTCGGACGTCGATGGCGAGGGAGGGTTTAATCTGCGTGTGGTGCTGAATCCGTTTCTAAGCCCTGACATTGGTCGGCCGTCACCCTACAACACACCTTGGCTCAAACTGCTGAGGAGGTGGAAGGCAGGCGTTCTCGTGCTCGCCCGCGCTCCTGTCTACAAAGATAGTGAGTCCCTCCCTTGTCCCCTCCGTCCTTCCGCCCGTCCGTCCGTCCGTCCGTCCCTCCTTCCCTCCCTCCATCCATCACTCCCTCCCTCCCTTCCTCCCTCCCTCCCTCCCTCCCTCCCTCCCCCCCTTGGTCTTTTGTTCTGTGAAGAGCATTGAAGAGCATTGAAGTACAGTGGAGTACAGTGAAGAACAGTGAAGGAGAGTGAAGAACGTCAGTCTTTTCCCTTGTTTCAAGTCTCTCGAAGGTTTGACTGCCATTTGAGAGCGCTCTTCGCAAAGCATGCTTTTCAATGACATTCAGCGAAAGCTATTTTTCTGCTTGTTTGTGTGTCTCCTGACGTTGGGTCGTCACGATACGACATTCCTCGGCTCAAACGGTTGAGGAGGTGGGAGACGGGCGGTCTCGTGCTCACCTGCGCTCCATTCTTACAGAGGAAGTGCCTTCCTCCGTCCCTGATCAGTCTTCCTCGTGAACCCCTCAAAAGCAGAATGATCAGATCCTTCTTTCCATCACCTATCCCTCAGTGACACGCTCCAAGGCTTTACAAAGCGTGAAAGACACTATTGCACTACAATCTCCCCCCCCCCCCGCCGCGTTTCTGGGAAGTTTCCTCCTCGTATTGTAAGTCACATTTCTCACCTCAGTGCATCTCAGATGAGGTACGGCTCACAGGCTGAAGATTCTCGTCTTCCTCTCTTCCTCTCTTCCTCCACGCTCTCCTCCCCCTTCCGCATGCAGAGGTGGTGATGCTGCACGATCTGAGGACGACGCTGACGGCAGTGCGTGAGCTGTACCCGGACATGCTCGTGGTTTGGCGCAACAGCCCCGCGGGCCATCCCCACTGCGAGCGCTTCTCACGCCCGTTCACACGGGAGGTGTACGAGCAGCAGCGGTCGCAAGATGAGGATGCTGCGGCGGTGTGGCACAGGCACGCGGAGCTGAATGAGGCAGTGCGGCCGCTGCTGCAGGTTGGTAGAGTCTTTTCGTTTCGATTTCTGTTTGTTTGTTTGTTTGTTTGTGTTTTTTTTTGGGGGGGGGGGGGGGGGGGGGGGGGGGTTGGAGCATTGCCAAGACTACAAAGTCCAACTTCCCAGTTGCATCAAGGCCTTCAACTGAAGAGCCTTCAATCCTTTTTTTTTTTCTTTTTCTCCAAAGAAATGTTTTTTATGGCACATGGTGGGGAGGTTGCCAATGTTCTACGCGCCACCTCAAACAAGACATGGTACAGACCACATCCACAGAACAGGAAGAGCAGGGTTAACGGGCAAGGCCCTATGGCCAGGACCGCTACACTCAGGCGTCCACCGGGTCCACGTAGCAGAGGTCAGAAAGCGCCATCGGGCCCTGGAGCCACGGAGGTGGCGGGCGCTGCTGCAAGTCGTGCCAGAGCTCCACATCCGGCCGGCCGTGAGCCACGCATGTGCGGCGGATGACAGCGCACTGCCTGCGGACGCCTGCAATCTTGTAAAAAAATATAAGTGTTTTTGTTTCAGACGGGGCTGATTGGGCAGGCACACTGCGTCATCGACGTGGACGTGGACGTGGACGTGGACGTGGTTGTGGACATGGACATGGTCGTGGACATGGACGTGGTCGTGGACGTGGACTTGGACATGGACGTGGATGTGGACGTGGACGTGGACGTGGACATGGAGGTGGACGTGGACGTGGTCGTGGACGTGGACGTGGACGTGGTTGTGGACATGGACGTGGTCGTGAAAACCGCCATGCCTTTAAGAATGGACGGAGGCGAGCAGATGGGACGATGGACTACCGCCACTAGTTCGTGGCCAAATCAAGATTTCTTCAGCAGTTTGCAGAGGGGTTTAGGTGCCGAATCTCCTCCAAATCTCTAGAAGGCATCTCAACAATCTTGAGGTCTGGTGTACTTGTGTGCTCGCAGGAGTTTGGCGTTGTTTACATGGACGTGGACGCCGCCACGTCCCGAAGACCGGACGGCCATCTGAGGCGAGCCGATGGGACGATGGACTGCCGCCACTACTGCATGCCCGGGCCCGTGGACCAGTGGGTGGAGCTGTTTTATAATATTCTGCTGCTCGCCGACAAGTATGGGAGCGAGGCGGTGGAGGGAGGGGGTGGCGTCGACGGTGGAAGGGGAAGAAGGGCGGGCATGAGGAGGAGGGAGGATGATGGTGAAGGTGGTGATGATAATGCGAAAGGCGGTGAGAGGGAAGAAGGGCTTTCGCTGAGACAGTCGGCCAGGGGTGGTGAGGGCGATGATGAGGGTGGCGATGTCGGGACAGCGAGGAGTGGGGAGAGAAAGCGTAAGGGAAAGGCAGGTGGGGCAGTGAATATGCTTCTGAACTGGTTCCGAGGGAAAACCTCAAAGGAGGAAGATGGGACTTCCAGCACTCAGCAGAGGGCAGGCGATGGAAGTTCGGAGGATGGGGAGGTGGACCCAGAGGAGGGAAAGCAGGAACTGGAGGCCGAGAGGGAAGCAGAGGAGGCTGTGACTGCAGCAGTGCGGCAGGCTAGGGTTGGGGATGAGGAAGATGATGCCGCTGAGAAGGGAACCAGGAAGAGCAGCGGCAGCAGCAGCAGCAGCAGCAGCAGCAGCAGCAGCAGCAGCAGCAGCCGCCGCAGGTCAAGAGGAGGGTCTTCTCCAAAAGAAGAAGGGCCGACTAGGGGAGGCAAATTTGCCAAGGGATCGACAGCCGCGATCGATCCAGAGAGGATGGAGGCAGCAAGCTTCCTGGAAGCTGCCAAGGAAGCTTCTGCAGAGGAGGAGCTTGCAAAGCGCACCAGCAGTAGAATACGATCGGCAGCGTCCGCTCGAGCCAGGACCACCGCTGTCACTAGCAGAAGCAGCAGCAGCACAAGCAGTACCAGGAGCAGCACCAGCAGCAGCGGCAGCACTGGTACTAGTGCCGCTGCCACCACGACGGCATCCACAGCCGGCAGCAGCAGCAGCAGCAGCAGCAGCAGCGGGAGTGGAAAGGGTGCTACTTTGGCTCAAACTGTCACAGCAGGCACAGAAAAGACAGCTGCCAGCACGACAGCAGAAGCGAAGGGCACAGCAGCAGCAAAGACCGCTGAGGTGGTGAAACAAGCAGCAACTGCAGCAGGAGGGAAAGGGGGCAGGGAAGGGAGGGGAGGAGGCAGGGGACGAGGAGCGAGGGGTGGAGGGAGAGGGCGAGGAGGTGGGAGAGGGAAAGAAGGAGGAGGAGCTAGAGGAGACACCAAGACCAAAGCTACTGTGAAGAAGAATGAGATTCTTCCTGCTGCAGCTGCCAATGTCACAGCAGCCGTCAAGGAGGGCACACAGCAGCAGCAGCAGGCAGCTGCTGCAACACAGCAGCCAGAGCAGGCACGCCAGCAACGACAAGCAGCAAGGCCAGCGAGGCAGGCGCAGCAGAGGGTCAATCGAGCAAAGACAGCAGTTGCTGCATCGCCCTCCGGAGGTTGGTTGGATGTTGGCTTGCACGTGGCAAACTGACCAGCTGTTTGTCTGCACTTGCCATGCAGGAAAACAATATCTTGGACGTTTTGTAAAACCAGTCAGATTTTGTGTCTGCATTTGCCCAATTGATTGAACGGAAACAACCAAGTGCGTTTTTTTTCCGGCCAACTTGGCAAGTTGGTTGGATGGCTGTCGGGCTCTCAGTTCTCACTGTCTTTTGTTCATTTGTTCATGTTTTTACACTTTGTACTTTTTGTGGGTGGTGTTTCTTTCCTTGAGTTGAAACCTCCGGTTTCCCGTCTTCTCCTGTCACATTTGTAACCCTCCTCACACTCGATCTTCGCCTGTATGGTTTCCTTTTTCCCCCCTTTGGTGAAATGACCCTGTTTCATGGTTCAGACATTTTGTAGTCAAGTGGTTGATACATGCAGTGAAGACTTGGCTGCGCATTCCTGAGTGGGATTCATCCTCCTGAACCACCTCTGGCATTTCCTCTCTTGGGAGTGGACGCCACCTCTCACATTTCTCACTTTTCCACGCTCGTGGCGTGATGTCGCGACCGTGGGTCTGAATGTGGTGCTTCGATGAGGTTCTCTCCCACCTATGCTGCTTGGTTCCCACCTATGCTGCTTGGTTCCCACCTATGCTGCTTGGCTCCCACCTATGCTGCTTGGTTCCCACCTATGCTGCTTGGTTCCCACCTATGCTGCTTGGCTCCCACCTATGCTGCTTGGTTCCCACCTATGCTGCTTGGTTCCCACCTATGCTGCTTGGCTCCCACCTATGCTGCTTGGTTCCCACCTATGCTGCTTGGTTCCCACCTATGCTGCTTGGCTCCCACCTATGCTGCTTGGTTCCCACCTATGCTGCTTGGTTCCCACCTATGCTGCTTGGTTCCCACCTATGCTGCTTGGTTCCCAC
>SZWC01001498.1:263601-275459 GCA_023375785.1 Penium margaritaceum
CACACCACACCACACCACACCACACCACACCACACCACACAACACCACACCACACAACACCACACCACACCACACCAGGTGGTGGAGCCCCAGTCCCCACGCAGTGATGTTGGTACGGTGACACAGAGCAGGGTAGCGGAGGATACATCAGAGGGGGGACAGACGGTGACGCCAAGAGACACTCACTCGGGAGACGATAGTGGCTATAGGGTCCCAGAGCCGGCGGGCGAGACCGGGGGAGCTCGGACTACACAGCTAGGATAGGAGGCCATGACACGGATCCGGGAGGAGATGGAGGCGACAGTGGGGGCCCTGCACGAGGACTTACGGGAGCGGGTACGAGGATTATTCTTGCGATATGATGAGCATGTCGGCCGGCACCTCATGACCCTGCACGAGCAGTGGGAGCATATGAGGGTGGCGGTAGCGCAGGAGATGACGAGCATCCGGCAGGAGCTGACACGGCGACCTCACAGTCAGCTGGCTGTAGACCCGCGTGTGGACGGGCTGGCGAGCCAGGTCCAGGTGCTCCGTGCAGTACTGGAGGGTCACGAGGGTCGGGAGGCGGTAGTGAGAGGAGAGCACCAGAGGGCATGGGTGGGACTAGAGCACCAGGTGGAGGAGCTTAGCGTACATGCTGGGATTCTGGCGGTCCGACAGGCAGGATTATCGATGGAGGTGGCAGAGCGGCGAGAGCTCCCACGGGGGCCGGTAGCCACACCGGGGCCAGGCGATGAGAGATTGGCCACTCCGGGCCCCTCACCAGGAGAGGAGATGATGGAGGTACGCGAGGAGCCGATGGAGAGGGGGAGCAGGATGGAGACTGAGGGCCAGGAGATGGATGCCTCTGGTGGGGAGGCTGCACCTATAGGGACAGGACAGCAGGATACCCATGCGAGGCCACGTGGAGACGAGATCATAGTTTTGAGCACAGGGACGCAGGGGGAGGAGACGCAGGAGACAGAGGGCCCTATCCAACAGTACGAGGTGGCCGACTCGTCGGCGGAGATACATGCCCATATTACGGACTGCACCACACGGGGGTCCGGGACGGAGCCAGTGAGTAGTGCGGGAGAGAGCCGTCGTCGACGGCGACGCCGCCGACGTCAGGAGCGTGCCCGGTTGGCATCAGCACAGATGAGGGGAGTTCTCGGCCCGGCACCGACTCGAGAGGACCAGGGGGTTGGGACGACACCGGGCGCGAGGGGGGCACAGGGAGTGCTTGGGCCGGCGCCTACCGCCGGTGCTCTCGTGGTGAGGACAGGGGGGAGGAGATCCGAGGCACCAGGGGCAGGGGGAGTGACGGGAGGAGGAGGAGCGGGCGACCGAGGCGAGGATAGCGGAGGGGCGGCCCCAGGTGAGAGCAGCTCCTCGGCGCAGGGTCAGGGTGGGGAGGACAACAGTACTCGAGGGACGGGAGAGACGAGCGGCACAGGTGGGGACGGGGGTGACGATGGTGGAGATGACGGAGATGGACGTCGCAGTGGAGACAGCACACGACCAGAAGGCGTGTAGGAGGAGGACGAGGAGGAGGAGGAGGGGAGCGAGGGGGAGGAGGAGACAGAGACGGGTGACCCGGCGAGACGGGGGAGGGGAGATGATCCACGCCCTGATGGAGGGGATACCACAGGAGCCTCGCCTGTCGGGGTGAGCCCCCGTGGCCTACCACTACGGACGGCCCGCGCGGGTCCTCAGCGCATGAAGACCCGCGCCATTAAAGGGCGTATGACACGGACAGGAAAGAAGTCAGAGAGGTGGGTAGCGGAGACGGAGAGCAGAGAGGGTGAGGACACAGCGAGGGGCGGTGAGCCGGAGAGTGAGAGGCAGGAGCATACAGAGGAGGGGCAGAGGGGACAGCAGGGACACGATCAGCAGACCCCAGCTGTAGGAGAGCAGCATGCTGGTGGCAGCTCGGCCGGGGGAGAGTTACCCGCAGAGACCGTACAGAGGGAGAGTGAGGGGGAGGTGGTGGGGCAGGGAGATGGAGGACAGAGGGAGACAGCAGGAGGTAAGGGCGAGGGGAGAGAGAGGGTGGAGGAGACCAGCGCTGCAGGACCAGGAGGGGGAGGGGGAGTAGCGGCTGCTCCATGTTGTGTACCTGCGGGTTGGGGACCCCCGTGGCACTGCCCGTGGATGGGGTGCGGGTACAGGGGGAGCAGCCGATGGGCTCTACGTACTCATTGGGGCAGACGACACGCGGGGTTTAGCATGGCAGCAGCAGTCCAGGGCGTCTGGTTACGCGTCCCACCCCGCTCAGCAGCAGATGCCGCGACTGTGCAGCACGAGGGTCATCCGGTTAGGTCGTGCGTCAGGATAGAGGAGGACCGAGAGCGGGAGGCATGGATGACTGAGCGCCGGACGAGGGGTGGCGGCCTCGCTCGTCCAGAGCAGGTGCTCGGCGTGGCGGGGTGGCAGGCGGAGTTACGTAGGAGGTGAGCACAGCGGGAGGCACAGCAGGAGGCACGACGTGAGCGACGACAGAGGTATTCCCAGGCACGACGGGAGCGGGAGCGACTGGCGAGGGGTACGGAGCCAGAGAGTGGGTCACCAGGACGAAGGGCTGACACGGGACCAGGACACACACCCCCAGGACACACGGCTGAGGTGGACAGGGGACAGGCAGAGAGCCTTGCGGGAGGAGAGCACCGGGGCGAGGGGACGACAGACAGACCATTCTCAATTGCAGAGCAGCTCATCCGGGAGTGCTTTCCGATATCCACAGATGAGGAGCGAGGAGCACGGGACACCGGAGGCGGCCCCCCCCTTGCACCGTGGAGGATACAGGGGGCAGAGGAGGTGGGGTGGACGGTACGAGGCGAGCTCAGGGGGGGGCTTCCGGCAGGCAGGGAGGTCGGCGGAGGGAGATAGTGGGCCCGGGCATTGGAGGAGGGGGAGCGGCGGTGCAGCGACAGCAGGAGCAGCAGAGGCAGCAGCACCAGCAGGACCAGCGACAGCAGCAGCAGCAGGAGCAGCAGCAGGGCATAGAGGGACGGGAGCGGATGCTGATGCTGCTCCCACCCCCCAGGCGTCAGGTGGTTGGACCTCATGTCCGAGTGAATGGAGTACCTGAGGGCGAGCGGGCATCGGGGGGTCAGCAGCAGGGCCAACAGCAGCGGCAGCACAGGGTCCAGCAGCAGCCGAGGCCCCAGCGGGGGCGCCAGCCCCAGCGGCAGGCACACGAGCAGAGAGGACAGGGGCCACGCCAGCCGTAGCAGCAGCATCAGGAGCAGCCACATGAGCAGATGCACCGGCAGCAGCCTCAGCACCAGGAGCAGCATCAGCAGCAGCCCGAGCAGCACCCACGGCAGCGACCAGCACGACAGCGGCAGGAGCAGCAGCAGCCGCAGCAGCAGGAGTCCAGGAGGAGGCGTGAGCAGAGCCAGGAGGAGGGACACAGGGGTGCGGGCATGGGCGGGGGAGGACAGGGGGAGATGGGTGAGGACCAGCGATGGGAGCGCTTGTGGCGATGGGCAGAGGGAGTGGATTGGGACCGGCTCTATGGGGTGGAGGTACTGCCGCCTTTCGTGTATGCGAGGATCCCTGCAGGGGCTGTGGACGCGGTCCGGGTAGCCATGCAGATCCCCCTGGCTAGGAGTGCCGCGAGACCCCTGGACGCAGCTGGTCCCTTACTGCTCCAGGCGATACCCAGCCTGATCCTTCGGGTGCGGCCACAGCACAGGCGAGGCTCAGACGCGGATTGGGTCCGGCTCCTAGCGGCCCGGTTCCAGCGAGGGGAGTGGGAGGAGTTATGGAGAGAGGCGGTGGCCCACACACGACCGGCGGGGCGACCCCCCCCGCCACGACACCTCCGACATAGGGAGGAGGAGGCGAGGGAGCAGCGGCTGCAGCGGGCGGTGACGAAATTTCGGAGAGGGAGCACGTCCAAGGCTTGTGCGGCCTTGGACAACTCAGTGTTAGCGCCCCCAGGACCAGAGGTGCTTGAGCAGTTACAGTCAAAACACCCCGCAGCAGAGCAACCGATTCCAGCATGGGTGGGAGAGGCGGCACGACGAGCACCTGCAGCGTTTCCGGATGCCGACGGGGTGCAGAGAGCCTTGATGGACAGCAGCCGAGGGTCAGCGGCGGGCCCGTCGGGGCTGACCCTGGACCACCTCCGACAGGCAGTGGTGGGGGACGAGCAGCTGACACGACTGCTGGCGCAGCTGCTCGCCGCCATTTGTAGGGGACAGCTACATCCCACGACACGGCGATTCCTGGCGGCGAGCAGACTCATTGCACTGGCCAAACCCAATGGGGGGGTGGGGCCGATAGCGGTGGGAGAGGCGATTTGGAGGCTTCTTGAAAGATGGATGGTCAGCACAGGGAGGAGAGAGATGCAGGCAGCGTTGGCGCCACTACAGCAGGCGGTGGGGGTGCAGACAGGGGGGGACACAGTGGTACACACGATTGCTGAGCAGCTGGAGGCGCGTCCGGACTGAGGAGTCGTGAGAATTGACGCCCGGAACGCGTACAACTCGGTGGAGAAAGCAGCGATGTTTGAGGCGGTGCGTGCACGGGGCTTCGAGCGACTGATCCCTGCCTTGGCTCTCTTCTATGAGCTGCCCTCGGATCTGTACTACCAGGGGGGAGTACGACCGAGTGTGCTACGCTCGGAGAGAGGGGTGAGACAGGGTGACCCGATCAGCCCATTCCTGTATGCGCTGGCGCAGCAGAGCGCACTGGAGGGAGCTCAGGCAGCGATGGGAGACACAGGGCGGGTACTGGCATACCTGGACGACACATATCTGCTCGGGCCTGCCCGTGAGCTGGAGGCGGGAGTTACAGCGTTACAAGAGGGACTAGCGGCGGTTGGGATGGAGGTCCAGCCCCGCATGTGCCAGCTGTTCCTGCCGGCGAGTGTGGAGCAGGTCCCAGCTGGCCTTGCGGGAGTATCTCGGGTGGTGGAGGGGATGATGGTCTTGGGGGCGCCGATGGGGACGGAGGAGTTCTGCAGAGGGCGACTTGACGGGGCGGTTCATGAGGTGGAGAAGGTGTTGGAGACTCTCGTGGACCTGCCAGACGCCCAGGCTGCGTTCAGCATCCTGCGAGAGTGCGTGACACAGCGTCTCCAGCACCTCACCAGGCTCACGCCCCCGTCGCAGTGGTGGACATCACGCCTGCGACGGTTCGACGAGCGAGTGGGGCTGTGCTTACGGCGGCTCTTGCGGATGGAGGGAGCGGCGTCCATGCGAGAGGGCTGGGCGGTGACACATGCTGAGCGCCAGGCGCAGCTACCAGTGCGCTTGGGCGGCCTCGGACTGACATCGGTGGCAGACTTAGCCCCCCTGTCATTTGTCTGCAGTCGCCTACAGACGTGGCAGGAGGTGCGGAGTCTCCTTCGTATGCCAGGGCCAGGGGATCCAGGAGGGGGAGCGGAGCGAGAGCGAGGGGAGTGGCGGAGGGGGACGTTAACAGAGCTCCGAGCGGCGGCGCTACAGGGGTACCCAGCGGCGATTCAGAGGGAGGTGCCGGAGTTGGAGACGTGTGAGCAGGGCAGTTCGCGCCATCTATTTCAGGACCTCTGCACTCGTGTGCATGAGTGGCGGCTGGAGGAGCTGAGGACGTCAGTCACCGCCGACTTGGGGGAGGTCGAGGGGTGGCCACAGCTTCAGCGGCTGACGGCGATTCAGGGGGGCACAGTGGAGATTGGTTGCTCGCGCACCCCAGATCCGTCACCGACCGGCTGTACATGGCGCCGGGGGATTGGCGAGTGGCGTGTAGGTTCCGGTTGGGACTTCCGATTGCGCACCTACGGCACACACCGGTATGCACATGCCCAGCCGGGGCACTGATCCGGCCGTGTGCCCCCCAGCATGCTCTCCACTGCACATGGGGAGGAGCGCCGAGGGCAGTCCATGACGCGGTGGTCCGGGAGCTGGCAGCAGTGATGCGGGAGAGTGGGATGGGTGGAGTGGTGGAGGAGCTGAGGGACATCTTACCGGAGGGGAGACCGTACATCTCATGTTTGGACACGGGGACCAGACATCGACTGGTCCTGGATGTGGTCATCGCGGACCCGTAGCGGCCGTCCTGGGGCCGACAGTCGACGTATCGGCCGGGAGTGGCGCTGGAGGCAGCAGTACGGGAGAAGGAGAGGAAGTATGGGCAGTGGCGGGAGGAGGCGAAGCGAGATCACCTGGAGTTCGTGTTCCCGGCTATGGAGACGTTGGGGGCTATGTCACGTGGCATGGGAGTGGTGCTCCGCGGGGCCACAGAGGCGTCCCAGTAGAGGCTGAGCAGACATGGAGGAGCGGAGGGGGTGGCAGTGCCACTCCGCGCCCTCCTCAACCAGCGCATGGCGGTGACCCTTCAGCGGGCCCAGGCACAGCAGATCCGGCGCAGAGCAGCAGAGTGGGCGGCAGATGTAGCATTGGAGGAGGATGTAGCCAGGGCGAGGCGTGTGTTGCGCAGGAGAGATGAGGGACCAGCTCAGGCTGACTTGTGCTTCGTCGGCCGGGAGTAGTTGGCTAGTGCTATAGGGTGCTCTTGGGCAGGACAGTTGACTATTGTTAGTGCTGACAGTGTACTTTTCGCCTGGAACCTTTCATGGTCCGGCGTACCTCTTGTTCTACCGTATGTACAATTTTCATTTCATGTAATGAGATGATTACACCACATCACACCACACCACACCACACCACACCACACCACACAACACGACAGCACACCACACCACACAACACGACACCACACCACACCACACCACACCACAAACAAAATTACAATCAAAGATTGAAACAGGAAAAGGCATAAGCAGGAACAGAAATAGAAATAGAAACAGAAACTGAAAGAAACCACACCAAAAAGTAGATACACAAACAGAAACAGAAAAAAAGACAGAATCAGATAGAAAAACAAAAAGATGAAAAGTGAAAAATAAAATCATCAATGGAACAAGATTTCAAAAGAATCCAAAAAAGAAATAGAAACAGTTCTAAAGAACTGGAAAACAGACACAAACACAGTGACAGTCTGAGAAGTACAAACAGAGACAGAGACAGAGACAGAGGCAGAGACAGAGACAGAGACAGAGACAGAGACAGAGACAGGGACAGGGATACAGACAGAGACAGAGGCAGAGACACAGACAGAGACAGAGACAGAGACAGAGACAGAGACAGAGACAGAGACAGAGACACAGACACAGACAGAGACAGAGAATGAGACAGAGACACAGACAGAGACAGAGAAAGAGACAGAGACACAGACAGAGACAGAGACAGAGACAGAGACAGAGACAGAGACAGAGACAGAGACAGAGACAGAGACAGAGACAGAGATAGAGACAGAGACAGATACGAAGACAGAGACAGAGACAGGGACAGAGACAGAGACAGATGCAGAGACACAGAAAGAGACAGAGACAGAGATAGAGACAGAGACAGAGACAGAGACAGAGACAGACAGAGACAGAGACAGAGACAGAGACAGAAACAGAGACATAGACTGAGTGAGAGACAGAGAGAGACAGAGACAGAAGAAGACACAGAGACAGAGACAGACACAGACACAGAGACAGAGACAGAGACAGAGACACAGACAGCCACAGACACAGAGACAGAGACAGAGTTAGAGACAGAGGCAGAGATAGAGACAGAGACAGAGACAGAGACAGAGACAGAGACAGAGACAGAGACAGACAGAGACAGAGACAGACACAGACACAGAGACAGAGACAGAGACAGAGACAGAGACAGAGACAGAGACAGAGACAGAGATGGAGACAAAGGCGGAGATAGAGGCGTAGACAGAGGCGAAGACAGAGACAGAGACAGAATCAGAGACAGAGATAGAGACAAAGACACAGACAGAGACAGAGACAGAGAAAGAGACACTGAACCAAACAAAATCAGACGCAGAAACAGAAACAGGAACAAAAATTGAGACACAAACAGAAACAAGACAGGAACAAAAAAACAAACAAAAGTAAAAGAGCAACAGGAGCAAGGAAACAAAAATTTAGAGAAATTTTAAAACAGACTTCAAAACGAAGTTGTAAACAAAAAGAGGCATAAACAAGGACAAAAATAAAAACAGAAACAGAAACAGAAAAAAACCACACCACACCACACCACACCACACCACACCACACCACACCACACCACACCACACCACACCACACCGCACCGCACCGCACCGCACCGCACCACACCACACCACACCACACCACACCACACCGCACCGCACCGCACCGCACCGCACCACACCACACCACACCACACCACACCACACCGCACCGCACCGCACCGCACCGCACCACACCACACCACACCACACCACACCACACCGCACCGCACCGCACCGCACCGCACCACACCACACCACACCACACCACACCACACCGCACCGCACCGCACCGCACCGCACCACACCACACCACACCACACCACACCACACCGCACCGCACCGCACCGCACCGCACCACACCACACCACACCACACCACACCACACCGCACCGCACCGCACCGCACCGCACCACACCACACCACACCACACCACACCACACCGCACCGCACCGCACCGCACCGCACCACACCACACCACACCACACCACACCACACCGCACCGCACCGCACCGCACCGCACCACACCACACCACACCACACCACACCACACCGCACCGCACCGCACCGCACCGCACCACACCACACCACACCACACCACACCACACCGCACCGCACCGCACCGCACCGCACCACACCACACCACACCACACCACACCACACCGCACCGCACCGCACCGCACCGCACCACACCACACCACACCACACCACACCACACCGCACCGCACCGCACCGCACCGCACCACACCACACCACACCACACCACACCACACCGCACCGCACCGCACCGCACCGCACCACACCACACCACACCACACCACACCACACCGCACCGCACCGCACCGCACCGCACCACACCACACCACACCACACCACACCACACCGCACCGCACCGCACCGCACCGCACCACACCACACCACACCACACCACACCACACCGCACCGCACCGCACCGCACCGCACCACACCACACCACACCACACCACACCACACCGCACCGCACCGCACCGCACCGCACCACACCACACCACACCACACCACACCACACCGCACCGCACCGCACCGCACCGCACCACACCACACCACACCACACCACACCACACCGCACCGCACCGCACCGCACCGCACCACACCACACCACACCACACCACACCACACCGCACCGCACCGCACCGCACCGCACCACACCACACCACACCACACCACACCACACCGCACCGCACCGCACCGCACCGCACCACACCACACCACACCACACCACACCACACCGCACCGCACCGCACCGCACCGCACCACACCACACCACACCACACCACACCACACCGCACCGCACCGCACCGCACCGCACCACACCACACCACACCACACCACACCACACCGCACCGCACCGCACCGCACCGCACCACACCACACCACACCACACCACACCACACCGCACCGCACCGCACCGCACCGCACCACACCACACCACACCACACCACACCACACCGCACCGCACCGCACCGCACCGCACCACACCACACCACACCACACCACACCACACCGCACCGCACCGCACCGCACCGCACCACACCACACCACACCACACCACACCACACCGCACCGCACCGCACCGCACCGCACCACACCACACCACACCACACCACACCACACCGCACCGCACCGCACCGCACCGCACCACACCACACCACACCACACCACACCACACAACACGACACCACACCACACCACACACCATACAAAATTACAATCAAAGATTGAAACAGGAAAAGGCATAAGCAGGAACAGAAATAGAAATAGAAACAGAAACTGAAAGAAACCACACGAAAAAGTAGACACACAAACAGAAACAGAAGAAGACAGAATCAGATACAAAAACATGAAAAGTGAAAAAAAAAATCATCAATGGAACAAGATTTCAAAAGAATCCAGAATAGAAATAGAAACAGTTCTAAAGAACTGGAACATGAGTAGAATCCATAACAGAAATAGAAACAGTTCTAAAACAGGAAAAAGAAACAGAGACATAGACAGAAACTGAAACCAAAAAAATCAAAACAAAACAAAAACCAAAAAGAAACAGAAAATAGGAAAGAATGGTGTGGTGTGGTGTGGCGTGGCGTGGCGTGGCGTGGCGTGGCGTGGCGTGGCGTGGCGTGGCGTGGTGTGGTGTGGTGTGTGGTGTGGTGCAGCGCGACGGGGCGCGGCGCGGCACGGCGCGGTGCGGTGCCGTGCGGTGCGGTGCGGCGTGGCGCGGCGCGGTGCGGTGCGGTGCGGTGTGGTGTGGCGTGGTGTGGTGTGATGTGGTGTGACAGTGACAGCGACAGCGACAGCGACAGCAACAGGGACAGTGACGATGAAAGTGACAGTGACAGCGACAGCGACAGCGACAGCGACAGCGACAATGACAGCGACAGCGACAGCGACAGTGACAGGGAGAGTAACAGTGATAGTGACTGACAGTGACAGTGACAAAGACAGTGACAGTGACAGTGACAGTGACAGCGACAGCGACAGCGACAATGACAGCGACAGCGACAGCGACAGTGACAGGGAGAGTAACAGTGATAGTGACTGACAGTGACAGTGACAAAGACAGTGACAGTGACAGTGACAGTGACAGCGACAGCGACAGTGACAGTGACAGTGACAGTGACTGTGACAGTGGCAGCGACAGTGCCAGTGACAATGACAGTGACAGTGACAATGACGGCGACAGTGACAGCGACAGCAACAGCGACAGCGACAGCGACAGTGACAGTGGCAGTGACGATGACAGCGACAGTGACGGCGACAGCGACAGCGACAGCGACAGTGACAGCGACAGCGACAGCAACAGTGACAGTGGGAATGACGATGACAGCGACAGTGACAGTGACAGTGACAATGACAGTGACAGTGACAGTGACAGTGACAATATCAGTGACAGTGACAATGACAGTGACAGTGACAGTGACAGTGACAGTGACAGTGATAGTGACAGTGACAGTGACAGTGATAAAGACAGTGATAGTGACAGTGACTGACAGTGACAGTGACAGTGACAGCGACAGCGACAGGGACAGTGACAACGACGACAGTGTCAGGGATCATGATAGTGATAGTGAGAGTGACAGTGACAGTGAGAGTGGCAGTGACAGTGACAGTGCGAGTGACAATGATAGTGACAGTGACAGTGACAGTGACAGTGATAGTGACTGTGAATGTGACAGTGGCAGTGGCAATGACTGTGATAGTGGCAGTGGCAGTGACTGTGTGAAAGAGTTAGTGAGACTGACAAAGAATGGAAGCAACAGTGATATAGATTTATGTTTTTTATGAATAAAAAATGCTACTGTCGAGAATATTGCTCTCTAGAAAAGCACATCAATTAAGGTTGTCCACCCCATAGCGCCGCGTAAGCCTCGACCTATCAGGTGAGGACCCCGCTTTGACATGCTTTTCATAAAACACATATCCTTCGCAAAAAGTTTTAAAACATTTATGTGTAATGTTCAGTGTAAAGTAAATGGCATGACCTTTCTTGCGGAACCGAATACTCAGAAGAGCACCCAGAAGCCTTCCAGGCCAAGCACGTACAATACACCTATCCAATGACATAAATGATGTTAAAAACAAATTTTTATTCACCATTGATACACGAACAAGCCATTGGTACAGCATGCACAAGTATACGTACACACACACACACACACACACACACACACACGCACACACACAGCTTTCTTGTCTTTGTCCACCAGCACATGGTCCATGTAAGTAGAGAGCTAACCTAGCACAAGAGAGTATTATGC
>SZWC01001499.1:16168-33028 GCA_023375785.1 Penium margaritaceum
CTCTCTCTCTCTCTCTCTCTCCCCTAGTGCTCCCCCTCTCTCCCTCCTCCCTCCCTCTTTTTTCTTTCCTGAACTCTCTTTGTCTCTTCCTTTATTTCTCCCTCTCTCCCTCCCCCCTAAAGTCTTCCTCTCTCCTCTCTCCCTCTCTCCCCTTCCCTCACCCCCTCTTCCCTCCTCTTCCCTCCCTCATGTCCCCATTCCTCCACCATCACTGTCCCTCCTCTCTTTGTTTCTCTCCCTCTCTCTCTCTCTTTGCTTTCTCCCTATCCACCCTCTCACTCTTTTCTTCACTCCCTCCTCTATCTCTCTTCCCCTTCCCCCTTCCTCTTTTCCCTTTCCCATTCTCCCCCCATCACTCTCTCTATCTCTTCCCCTCTTCTCTTCCCCTCTTTGGTTTGGTTCCTCTTCCACATTCACTACCCTCCTCCCCTTTCATTTTTTGCATGTCCTTTTGCCTCCTGCTTGTCCTTTGTGTTCTCAATACCGTTCCTTGGCCCCTATGCTCGCCGGTCCATTGTCCCTTCTTGGAGCAAGCTCTCCTCATCTCCATTTGGCCACGTCTCCAAACCTCGCTGAGCTCGTTATTTTTCTTTCTTCTAGTCCATGTTGAGAGATGTAATTAATGCGCTAGTTACAAGCTCCAATGTGGTGAAGACGGCACTACATGCAGAGTGCTATACAGAAAGTTACGGATTTTTTACTGAATCCCTGCATCCACATCAACTAGGAATTCTCTCCTGCATAGGCCAGATAAATTTTGGCAACCAGCCCTGAAGTATCCTAAAGGGCCTGGTATGTAATGTAGTGTGCTTGCATGCGTAAGAGGGTTGGGCATGCCTCTAGTGAGCTTTGGAAGGGAGGGAAGCTACCTACTTGGAGCACTACATAGCTACCTTGGTAAGGGACTCCTCTAAATGCCTGGACAAGAATCATGTATCGTGAGCTTGAGGCCTACAATGCATCATCAGCCACATGCATGAATTCTAGGTCTTTTAACCTGCATGGGCCAATCTCGTACGAGCTTTAAGAGGCTCCTGATTAATGGATCCAATGCAACAACATGGCAAGATCAACGCCCGTCAAAGGAAAACCTGAAGAGAAAGAAACCTCTGTGGGAAACTTCACCTAAAGACTTGACGAAGCTTCCTCAATGAGGAACCTTCTCCCTAAGGCAGCACGGATGCTAGGAGCAACTCTGATCTACAGGAAACATCCCTTAGAGGCAGCAGACATGGACCACCAGAAGGAAGGTTCTCCTTCAGGTGGTCAACTTGCCAGGTCCACAAGAATAAAAGGGGAAGGTCCTCTCACTTCAGATGCATCTCAACATCACAGCATTCTGCAACTGCTCAGCTCTGCTCAAGCCTTTGAATTTGGAGCCCAGACCAAGACTTTGTCAAAGATCCCTCCAAGGTTCCTGTAATCCAAGCAAGGCCTGCCATCCTCGATGGAGGCTACTCTAGAGGCCAGTAAACCTGGAGACTACACCAAGACCCTTGCCACAATGGCCTACAAGACCTAGCAAGGCGTTTCTCCTTTGTGGTTCAAGAGCTATGCTAGCCTAGTGTACTTACCTTTTCATATACCATACTTGTACTTTGTATCAATCAAAATTTCAGTCCACAGTTCCCAACCCTTTGCCTGCTATAATACATGCTGCACTGTTGATCACCAAAGATCCTACTAGTAAGGGCCCTAGCCTTTGCAGTCTATCTCATAAAACCATCATGGAATCGGAGCCCTAGGTGGTGCTCTAAGCAGTTTGTAACATGAGTAGTAGTAGACTATGTTGGTGGTGGAGATGTTCTCCACCAGCCCTGTACAAGTGCTCGATCAGAGGCGGAGGTGACACCACTTCACGCACGTGAGCGACGTTCCACCTGCAAAGAAGCACGAGCAACATGGAAGAGGAGACTGCTCAGTCAGCTTCTTGTGCATTTGATGATCAATCAGTTTTGCATGGCATGAAGAAAGGCCAAGACCACAGCGCCATGTTAGAATGCACGCACAATGCCAAGCTACATAGACACAACACTTGGCTAAGGAGGCACAACGTATGGTGCAACAAGAAGCCATAGCACACCAAGCTATGGAGCAAGAGAAGGAGGCATTGAGGCAGCAGATTTCTTCTCAAGCACTCCTACGTCAACACAAGTAGCTTACCCATGCAGCTAAAGCATCGCAAACATAATAGCTACAACAGTCACATGCGGCTCAAATAGAGCAAACTACACATTTTTAGCAGCAATTGGCATGTGCTAAGCAACAGCATTTAAGATAGTAATAATTTCAATAATAGCAATAGCGAATGTAGTGGCAACATAGTTCACAAGGATCATCTGCACATCTGCCTCAACTTAGCCCTTCTCCTGTCATGCATCCAGCCATGTCTTCTTCGGTGCAGTCGACTGCACCACCTCAAGGAGGCATGCCATAGCCATATGTCGCTCAACATCCACAACCAGCTTCGATGGTGCCACCCATGGCTGATTACCAGCAAATGCACCAAGCACCAAGACCACAACCCTTTGCGGCACAACAGACACAAGTTCATGCAGTAGCAGCAGTACCACCACATGGGACGCAGCAGATGGCACAAGGCTTCGTGCCACTACCATATGGAGTAGCACAAGGCAAAGCATATCAAGGCTTGGAGGACGGTGTGCTCTGAGTAGCAGCATCAATACATTTGCACAAGATCAATGTTGACATTTTTATTGCAAAAACTTCACGCACTGGGCGCACAAGTTCAAATGAGCGGCCCAGATACATGGCATCCGGGAGTTCTACAACGGCTACTACACGCCTCCGCCTCAAGGGTCGTTGTCTAGGATGGTGGCTGAGTACAACTACTTCACCCACACTGCTTTCATGGTGTAGGAAGACCATCTGACTCTAGCAAGCCATACGGTTGTACGAGGAAACTATTGAGCCAGCTTGCCAAGCTTCGTCCAACCTACTTAGGTCCTACATATCTGGCGACTCAACCTTCAATCTCACCTCCTAGTGGAACTATCACACATCGACCTCAATGGCTTCAACAACATCGAGTCTTACATCAACAAAGCGAAGTCACATTGTGGTTCGCTCGTAGTAACATACGCTCCTATCTTGTGGCCTGTATTTGTGACCTTTCATCTCAATGGACTGACAAGAGACTGGGACAACGTCCGAAAGGTACTCATGTTCAAACATGAAGAAGATCTCACAGAAGCATACGTTTGTAAAATTCTTCTGACAGAGCAAAAAGATCAACAATATACAAGAGAGAAGGAGAGAATCCCCAACAATGCAACTTACCAAGGTGTGAGCACTGCCGTGTCCACTATTAAGCCCTTGCGCAACAACCAGTCCACAAGGAACTCCCCGTCCACCTAGTCGTCCACCCAATGTGCATTGAATGCCAACATCCATAGTGCACGCGGCTAGAATATATAGTCACGACCAATAGTTGAGTGCCATTATTGTAAAACGATTAGACACATGAAGTAGGAGTGCAAGAAAAGGTTTCTGGGATGAGGAACAAGCAAGGCGACTGTAACGTTACGGGGCAAACAACTTCAAAGGAAAGGGGGAGAAGAAGGGAGCTGGCACAAAGGTAAGCAACCTGAGAAAGGCATGAACAAAGAAGTAGGGAAGAAGGATGGAGGCAAAGAGAACTAGTTTGACTACAAAGAATCTGTCTTCTAGCTCTCAATCAAGCAAAGTGATGAGCTGGTCCGCTTCACCTATGTGTGGTACCTTGATAGTGGGTGCACTCTACATGTAACCCATGACAAGGCATGCCTCTACGTGTTGGAACCCATCTCTAAAGGCTTTGTGACAGTTGCAAAGAAGCGGCAAGTGCCTGTTTCCTGCAATGGAAAGATGAAAGTGACTGGGTACGACAGTGTCCAGATCATGTTGTACATACCTCAGATCGCGGTGAACCTCCTCTCACTTGGGCGATTGATGAAGAGGGGTGCTCAGATCGTCAGCAACGGACAACATGTCACCTTAAAGAGCCGTGAAGGCAAGACCTTTGCTAAAGGTAACCTTCTTTCGCATGACATGATAGGGCAAGACTTTATAGCATCAGCTCCAATGACAAGGCCAGTTACGCCCGCCGTAGCACCAAGTCTTCACCACGTTTCTGGTGTAGACCTGAGTTTACGACACAAACGGCTTAGCCACATCAGCAACCAGGAATTACAAACAATGCACAAGAACGAGCAAGTCAATGGTCTCTGTCTTAAGGATACCAGCAGCAAGGATGCATGAGAAGCTAATGAAGACTGTGTGCCGGCCACACAACCACAATAGATGGTTTCTTTGGCTATGAAATGACACGTGAGCCAAAAGCTAAAGCTCGTCCACACATACATATGTGGACCTCTACCAACGGCCACGGTCTATGAAGGGCATTGCTACTTTCTGCTCTTCATTGACAATGCCACAAGGATGGTCTGGAGCTATCCACTCCAAACATTAGTCCAAGACCCAGCATGCTTCTTCAAGTGGCTTGAGATGGCCGAAAGGTAAAGTTACAGGAAAAAACAGGTTTTACATTCATATGGTGCTCGCGATTACAACAGCACAGAGTTTTCCACTCAAGTGGAGGATCTAAGCATTGTGCTACAACTGTCTACGCCATACACTCCGGAGCAAAATGGTATGGCAAAGAGTGCAAACCGCACCATGCAAGAGACACTAAACTCAATGATGCTTCGTGCATAGCTCGATATCTCTTCGTGGCTATTTGCACTCCGGCAAGCAGAGTGGGTACACATTCGCGTGCCACACGTGTTGCTAGTGAGCATGACATCCTTCCGGGCATGGCACAATGACAAACCCGACATCTTCATGCTACGCACATTTGGGTGCATGGCTTTGCTCCATGTCCCAAAGGAACGACGGCGTAAGCTAACAGATAAAGCCAAATGGGGGGTCTTAATCATCCAAAGCCATAAGATAAAGAGGTGGGAAATCTACAATGTAGATTCCCATCAGATCATCACAATTAGAGATGCCATATTCTTTGAGGGCCTAACAAGCTCCACTTGGGAGGCTAAGCAATCAATTGAGCCTCCTCTACTCCACACTTTCTACGTGTCCTACGTGGAGACACAAGAGGAAGGAGAAGTTGAGAGTGAGCCACTCACCCTTCTTGATCTGAATAAGGCATATCAACAACTAGTGGCCCTGGGTGTGTCCCGCGTCACTTGGCAAAACGAACGCATGACCACTAATCATGAGGCACTCATAGAACCTCATGACAAAATAGAGACAATGAGCATGCAAGATGGTGCACATGCGATGGAGTAACCACATGATGGAGTTGCTTGAAATCCAGAGCGTCTCACGTGCCTCTTATGACAACAGTTGCAAGAAGAACAACAGTATGAAGTTAAAGAGGCAAATCTGACTATCACAGCTTGCCCAATCTACAGAGAGGCGGATGAAGTCCTAATGGAATTCACCACCACTCACCTTGCAGCTCTCGTCTCTACAAGCGTGCTTCCACCAGAGCCAAAAGCTCTAAAAGAAGCACTACAATGTGACCATGCTGCAAAATGGAAAGCATCCATTAACACCGAGTACCAGATTATCATGGATAAAGGGATGTGGGAGCTCATTGAGCTTCCATCTGGGTCTCGATTACTGGGTGTGAAGTGGGTGTTTTGCGTGAAGACAAAATTGGATTGGAGCATTGACAAGTTTAAGGCTTGCCTCGTGGCAAAGGGATTCACGTAAGTTGTGGGGAAAGATTTCTTTGACACTTACACTCCCGTGAGCCGCTACATCACCACCCGCATTATGTTGGCAGTTACAACAATAATGGATTACAAGGTGCGGCAGCTCGACGTGAAAAATGCCTTTCTACATGGAGAGATGGACACGACGGACTACATGAAGCAACCAAAGGGCTACGACAACACGAGAGGTAGAGTGTGTAAGTTGATGAAGAGTTTGTATGGAATAAAGCAAAGCCCCCTGCTTTTGTACAGGAAGCTGCAAGCACTTTTGGAGTCTTTAGAATTTGAGCCTTCGGCATACGTCGACTGCCTCTTCCTACATCAGCCGTCACTAGAGACAAACCCAGACTACTACGTGCTGGTCTATGTCAACAACTTTCTCATCATTGGTCTCTTGGGTGAGTTCATCAAAGCCACAACGATAGCCATAGCAGAAATTCAATGTGACACTCATGCCCAATTTTGAGTTATACATGGGCATGAATACCTGACACGACTATGAAGCACATACACTTCACTTCAGCCAACAGACATACGCTCGCAAACTTTAAGAGTGATTCAACAATCCTGATTGACATGTATTAACACCATTCACAACAGCAGTTGACACATGAGGGATAGAGGGGGAGGAGCAAAACCTACTACCGTACTGGATTCAAATCGCTGATGCACACAACAAGTTGTACGCGGCCAGATCTATAGTTTGTCTTGAGAAACATAGCACTCGGCAATGAGACCTGTATGGAGGTGGCGTGGAAGGAGCTCCACAGAGCTCTAAGCTACCTAAAGACAACAGGTGACATCAACCTTGTTTTTTACGACAAAAAGCCTCAACCTTGAGTGCTGCATTGATCCACATTTTGGAGGAACTGAGGAAGACCGCCTGAGCACTATGGGATTAGTGTGCTTGCTTGGTGGAGGAGCGGTGTCTTAGACCAGCAAAGTAGAAACTCATCACACTTAGCTTTGTAATAGCTCACTACGTGGCAACTACTTCTGTAGCACAGGAGGTCACGTATCTCTACATCCTCTTGACGGACATTTTCTCATTCCAACCTAAAAAAAATGACACCAATTTTGCAATTGACTAGGCATGCTCGACAAAATTCTAGGACCGAACAAATCATATTGACATTCATGGGCATTAAATCCATTCAAAGGTCAAAGACAGCACGATTCAACTCATGCATGTTTCAGGCACTAAGCAAGTAGTCGACTTTCTGACAAAGAGCGTACTAAAGAACGTTGTTTACTAATATGCGAGGTAGTGTGGTCTCACCTCCAACGCCCTCTTGTAGTATGTGCAAAAGCGGTGAGTTGTGGTGGGGACGCAGAAGTCGAACACACGCAACTGCGCCATCCCGTAACCCTGCTTTATGCACAAAAACTTCAGATGCTTCATGGTCCAAGAGACAACCTCGAGTGAAGGAAAAAATGGAAGGCATCAGTTCATCGTTCATCAAGTTAACGTTCCTATCATCGACCACGAGATGGTTTGGGGCGTTTTGCAAAGGCGGCTTTAAAAAGCACCATCACAGAACAACAAAATTTTGTTAGCGGCCACCAGCCTATTAAAACAGCCCCAGCACTTTTTGTAGTTTGTCCTCGCTGAGAAAAAATGTTGTTTTAAAGTAACCTTCAGATTTCATTCCCAGCTAGAAGATCTGCCAGTGAAGCAAAATTCCCCATAGTTACGAAAGCACCTGCTGCAACTGCAAAAGCTTGCTACGACCATAGAAATTATCACGAGCAGTAGAAAGGTATAGAAACAAAGGACGAAAAGCGCGCACAACAAGCTTGCCAGCGATTTCGACAACCAGCAGAGTCTATAGAGCAAGCACGGTTGTGAGAAGAAAATAGCGATGATGTCAAGGAGAGACTGGTCAGCAAGCAGCTGGAGTAGCATGCATAGCTAGCAAGGCTGCGGTGTTGGAATAGCCGCGCTCAAAACAGAGGGCTGCCGCGTGAGCGACGAAAAAAAAAAGAGAAAAAAGGAGAAATATAGAGGAAAGGGCGTGCGAGCGACCATGGATGAATTCTCTTCAAACTCCAATTTAACCTTCTTTAAGTAAAAAATGAGATGAACCAAATAATGACAACCCCCATCCCACTTAACATAACATTGGAAATGGATAAGGAGATACCTACACATCCCCTCACATTCAATCATGAAATTGTGGTAAACCTTAAAACACATGCGAAATCCATCTCAAGCCAATAATCATCTTTCGTTTTTTGGGGATTAGTGCAAGTATGAAGCATTAGAAATAAGAAAAATTCTCCATACACTTGACAAAATATTTCTGGAAAATGTAGAACATTCTCAACATAACCTCATGACCTAAAGGATATAAAACATACCAAATTATAATGTACATGTGGAGGGCAGATATCTGTCAAACCACTATTCTATCAATGCACTATACATACATGGAGGACTTTAAGGTATGTTGCATTTGGATAAAAATGATAATATTCATATATCATTCATAGGAAAACTATTCTTTATGAAAACATTCTCTGTTGCTCTAAATCTTCCGTCCAAGAACATAATCAAACAAACATAAGAATTATTAATTGGAAATCATTCAAAGTTAGAAGGTACATTTTAACAGTTGACACAATTTTCATTTTCACCATGTTCACTCAAATCTATACATGTCATTCATGTATCTTATCCTCAAAACGTTTTTTCCATACAAATCTAATTCATTATGCAAGGAGAAGTAGTGGAGCTAGAAATCACGATCTTCCCAACCCCTAGATGACATATGATCATGCATACTAATGAAACACATCTATCTTTGTGGCATTTGCAACCACCTCTTCTAATGAACAACCATCATCTCTCCCTCCCCTACATCCAACTAAATCATACCAAATCATGAGAAGGGACTTAAATTTAATAAATCAATCAAAAACACTCACCATATCTCAGAGTTTAACATCTGACCAATTACATGATTTCATTTATGGGTTCCTTGTTCACAAAAGGTAACAAACCTTTGTCCACACTATTTTGAATGAAAATTATCTGTTTAAAATTTCAATAAATAAACACATTCCATCTTGGAAAAAATCAGGTAACCCAACATAAGATACTTTAGTAGTATACAAATGCGACATGCATTGCATGAAAAAACCAATTTATGTGCTCCACTATGAAGGAAAAGAGTAAAACAAATGCATGGAATTTTAACTAGTGCTAAACATATACACAGAGTACAATGTACGTGTGGATCACGTTTCTAGTTATGATGCTTTGATGCTTGAAGTATTCTTATAATCCTCCTATAAAACAATTTCGTTGTTGGCACAAAAAAACCATCCATTTGTTCAAAGTAATCATGATGAAATAACAGGATGAAACCAGTCCAGAGAAAATTGCAAGGTTATCAATAACTCCACGTTAAACCTTTTCATTTGACATATTCCATTTTCATGCAAGGAAATAATGCACCTAGATGGTTTCCAATTGGACACCAACATTATGAAACACATCACTTATATGATGAGGCAAATGATGTGGATTTTAAAGATTTTAAAGGCTAAGGATACCGGCATGAAACAAAGAATATGACATGTAACAACATCTAAAGACATCCATGTCTTCAATATGATTTATTCATTTGATCTATCAAATGCCATTCTAATTCATATATGTATTCATACATATTCAACAAATGAAAGCAATGCATTAAAATGTTCAAGTATTAACCCTTGTAAATTCATACAATTTACATGAATGTGATGCACAATACCCAGAAATATGAAGATTTAATGCTTTCCTCTCATACATCGAATAATGCACAAAACATTCCTTGAAATAGAAAGGTTTATGTCAAAATTAATGAAAAAAGAAGGATATATGTAATGTTTAACATCGTGAGAATGAACCTTCAAACCCCATTTTCATTACGCTACATACATTGGAAAATCATTCATAATTATTCTTTCTTTACCATATACAAGATTGTACAAGCCCTTTAAATAATTTCTTTTTTTAACTGTCAAATTGGTGGAAACCCGCACCATCCATTTACTAAAAAAACCTTACTATCATCATGGACTATGTTTAGATGGAATCTGAAATTAAAACAAGAAGAAAAATACAAAAAATAACTTAACGTTATGTCAATCAACCCATGTTTCAAATCGTTTGTTAATTTCACTTATCTCACATGTCATTATTTGTGTTATGCTTTCAAACAAGTGCACCTAAAACCTTCTAAGTCCATTTTTCATAATCTTGAAATCATTGCCATAATGAAATCACTAATTTTGGTATACATGATCTTCTAATCCAACTCATGTAGTTGTCATGGCCTCTCTAAGTAACTAATCAAAATTTTAAAAACCAAGTTGATTGAGATTTTCAAATGCAATTTATTTAAGCATTAGTTTTACTTTTTCATAACTCATAGGTGCGTTCACTTCACTTGCTCTTGCAACCATGTTTTCCTTCATTATTTGCTAAGAAAAGTAATCAAATGGTTTTTCCCACGTCTTCATTTTGTGTGAAATCCTATCATAAACAATTTTGTTGAAGAAAACTTATTTTCATCAATTTATTCAGAACGAACTAGACACTTCACACCAAATATCATGTTATGATGTGATAAGGGCAAAGGTTTAACTATTCTCCGATAGCTACAGTGTAAAATGTTCTCAAGTACATTGTGACAAGAAGGTAAAGACACTTCCAAGTTATTCCTTGGAAATTTCATAGAAAGGTCTTTCACAAATCAAAGTGGGAGCATTTTTTCCTATCCATAAAGTAGGTTTGCCAAAAACCTGGAATGAGCTGAACTACAAAGAGGGCAATGAACCATTCCCATGAATACGCCTATTACAAGGAACATTGAATGCATACATTGTATAGAATTCAAGGCTACACTTATTAGCCTACAACGCATGTGATGCAATCTTGTTACATTCTTTCTATGGTATAATGGAACTTTTTTTACGCATTTCACTGGTTGTGAGACGTGTCAAAACCAAAAAAAAGAGTCTTTTTTCTTCAGTTGCTTTCGCTACATGCGTGAGTTTGATGGATTTCAACATGATCATTCTTTTACTACACGGTCATCCATCTAGATGTAGCTCCCAAAATAGGCCCTTGTGATCAATTAGGTAGCACAACGGTGTTGTTAGTTGCAAGAGCCAAAAATGGGCAGACTTAGATAAGACAAGGGTCACATTAGGTTCTTGTGACGAGTTGATCCATTTTAATTATGGTGTGGATTAACCATGCATAGAATTTGATAGGTTTCCTTGATGGTTGATGTTAAGATTATCCATTAATCACATATGCATGAATATACGTTTCAAACATGAAGAATAGTGTAAAGCTGTACTCCCTCATGTTTGTTGATGCAAATCCTAAAATCATAAAGATAATACAATGAATTTGGAAAGTTAAAGGTCATAATGGTTTGGGACATGCACATTGAGAACCTATTGATTACATGGGTAAGGTGAATATGTTTCATCAACTATGACTTTTGGGGTTCTTAAATATTAACACTATATTATTCATGGGATTTTGGTTGATGAGAATTACCAAGCTATTGGAAAGTAAATGAATTTTAGTTTTTTCCAAGAATAGAACTATGCAAGGTGTGTGGTTTGACAACACCTTTGATGCGGAGTCAAAGACGCCATTTGTCAAATACTTGAGATGTTGTGAGAGATTCTAATGTAACTTTAAGGGTTGAATTATATGCACTATGTGGTTGGATGCCTTTTTGCCAATTGGTGATTGCTATGCTGACAAAAGAATTCTAAACCAAAACAATGACTTGCGACATTGGCAAATAGTCATAATGAATATTATGACAATGCTCCGGTGGTTACGGTATGGCTCGGTGCAATGCGATAAAAGTTGTTTGGTACAAACCTGAATCGTTGTGCCACACCGAAGTTGTTTTCTCTTTCGATTTTTCGCTTCAGCTACTTAATTTGGCATGTGTTAGGATTTGTTTCACGGGAGGTATCGATCTGATCCGAAGTTGGTAGGAAGGTCCCATTTAGAAAGTAAACTCCGTACGCCTTTGCATGAATTCTCTATTCAATAAAGAAGAGCGCGAGGTCGGCGCATGTGATTGGTGATCACTACGTTGACAGCTCTCAACGTTGACGTTGTTTGTCTGCGTTATTAAGTAAGTATCGGATACGGTAAAATAGTACGCCTTCACACCTGGCTCGAGGTGCTCCGCCATCTACCAGGTAAAGTTATTCATTTTACATTACTGGCGTTGTGTCATATTATTTTCACATCGTACCCAGAAATAGATCATAAAGACAGTATGGAACATCATTTTTGTCAAACCCCCCTCGTAACATTCGGTTGTTATGGGTTGTTTTAAGGTTCGGGCACCTCCCAGGCCCCGCGGTAGCAGGGCCTCGGAGGTTCTCTGTCAACGAGGGGGGGGGGGGTAGTCAATCTACCTTTTTCGCACGTGCAAAAAACACTTCGGTGGAAGTCGGAAGTGACCGGATATCCGACGAGTATACTGCTAGTCAACGGTAGATGGGTTATTTCCCCGAGTTGTCTATGGCGTCGCGCAAAACTGCCCCATTGGACATGTTCGCCCTCTTTCCAGTTACCTCTTTCACGTTTTGATTTTAGAGGTCTCTGTTTTAAGAATACTTGCCTTCGTTTCTTTCCGTGAGTGAGCCTTCACCTCTTCACACCAGCGAGCCTTTGGCGTCATTCTGCGTGTTCCACAAACCTTTTGACATGCTTCGTGCAAGTGAAACCCTTCGACAAGAGGTTGCTGTCGGTGACATTTAGAAAGGAACACTTCGCCTCTTGCTCTATTTCAATCCAGCTATCGAATAGTTTCAGGTCTTACAAACTTCCAAACTCAGAAAAGCCTAGTTAGTTTTGTAGTTTCAAGCGACAATTGATTTCCGCGCTTAATCGAATCGAGGTTTTAAAACATTTTTCAATACAGTGCACCCCGCCTTAACCCCCGTGGTGGGCCAGGGAGACAAGGCGCGGAACAAGGGCAACAGGCAGTAGTTGTCCCATTGAAAATGGATACACGATTCAATTGAATTGGGACCCACTCGTGCAACACCGGATGCATTTTCAAGCGTCCATCTTTCTTACGCTTCCATTCGAATGGTCCAGCAATCACGATCAAATTCCTCTGTTTTCCGAGTTGAGTCCCAGAAAAGCGGTCGCCTCAGTCGACGTCAATAGAGTATAAAAGTCGCATTGACAGTTCGAAAGATCGCTCGAGAATCACGACAACGACCGGGAGGTTCAAAACGTCTATCTAGACAAGATTTCGTTCAATGGAACAGCGATTGAGTCAATGCCTCCACGTCCATTTGAAACCTCGACACTTGGCTCTATGCTTCGCCTTGCCAATTATGGTAATAGCTGTAGGTGAGAAGTCCGTATTGACAGCCAGCTTCAACTGAACGAGTCCCGCTCAGGGTAGATAGATAGATAGATTATGTTTATCGTCGCTACCCGTTCGATGGGAGTGGACGGTGGCACAGAGCCACGTATGACACAAAGAAAACAGGATGGAGATGCAAGTAGTAGAACCATAAAAGGGGCATACCCGAAGGCACGCGTAAGCAAGCAAGCAAAGACCTAGGTCTTTGCTTGCATGCTTACGCGTGCCAAATGGTAAGGCCTCCGCAAGGAGCGCCGGCACCAGTGCGCTGACAGCGCCTGTCGACACACGACGGCAAATGAAGGCGTCAGATACGGTGTGTGACGTTACGTGGCCTCGGGCAATGGTTCTCGTGATCGCTACTCGGGTGATTTGGGAAAGAACAAATGTATCCTAGGAGCCGCGAGGATTCCGCACATATACCATTTATGCCACGTCAACAACTCGCTAAACGTTAATGTTGGAATGCAGTAAACGTGCTTCTGATATTGCTAAGCGGAGCGGAACGTAGGTGGTTCACACGAACTAGCTGCGAGACAATTCCGGTGTTCAGGACAAAGATGAATTGTATTGAACAGTAAAAGTACTTTGATAACATGTGTTGATTGCGTTGAACACATTAATTCAATGTCATGAATGATAATGAGGCATAATTCAGGTCTTTGGCGCTCGAGCCAAGCAACGTATGTGCGGTCCCTCTGAGAGCGGTTGATTTAAGAAGCTCCGTCCATAAGCCTTGGGAATCGAGAATATCGCTATGCTTTTATATACGAGTTTAGCGGCATCGAGAAGTAAATTGAACGGTATCCAAACATCGATATAGTTTGCCACGCTTTTGTCCACCATTCTAAACATTGGTTGAAGTTGTCACGAACTTCTAGTATACAACACCGGGGGTAAAAAAATTTGGCCAAAATGCCCTCAATTGGATGGCTTAAAATCACAAACTCTTCGTGCGCTTAACTGCTCGAGGGTTTTTCATTGAGTCATGTATGTCAGGGATGTTACAAATGCGGAGACGTTTTTCCTGGTCCATATCATATGCCTTCATAAGTGGTGACTTTTGCAACCTTCACGATTCGAAACATCACGAGAGGACAGTCCTTATCCCTTACGATTTCAACTCTTTGGCAAGGGAGACGGGTTTACGTGATCATCCAAAAAAAGAAACTTGTTCTTAGCACAAATGTGGCCTTCCATTCGTATGCTACAAAGTCGATGAGAACACTATTATGGTTTATCTCACCGACATGCAAGATTGCCACGTTTTACCGCTACGAGTATGCCTCATGATATCATAGTTTTTTCATTTGCTTTCGCTCGCCACACGTGGTTTGAGCACCCCAAAACGTCGCATACAAGTTTTGCTTTTGCTTAGAAACAGACATATTCTTGCAAACATCATACATCCTAGTTGTTCACATCGACAATCCAATAACGTCGAATCCTCGTGAAGAACAAATTAATATGATTTTTGATTCAATGTTGTATTCAATGTTGCACGCGAGGAGTCCACAGGGTTACGTAGATTACAAGACATGATGTTAGGAAACGGTGAACATAAGGAGAAAATGCTTTGCACAAAAAATGAGAAGGTAGAGAGAGAGAGGAAGAGAGAGAGAGGGAGAGAGAGAGAGAGAGGGAGAGAGAGAGAGAGGGAGAGAGAGAGGGGGGGGGGAGAGAGAGAGAGAGAGAGAGAGAGAGAGAGAGANGGGAGGGAGGGAGGAAGGGAGGGAGGGGGGGATACCATCAAGGAATTTCCTTTTCTACTCACCTTCTTGGAGTAAACCATAGTTATCACAATGCAATTGTTTGGTTCAAAACTTTATTAAAAGAATCCATGGTAACATTTTTGACATAACAAGACGTTCTTATGTGAACAACCTTTCCCTATGCGAACAATGAGTTTCATGCATGTTGGATACCATTTTTGTGCATGTTATCTTCTACGTGAATAAAAAACTTCCTCACTCTTTGTGGACAATGTATGAGCCTTTTGTGGGACATTCAAACCATGAAAACCACATTCACCATAGAAGTTAACATCACATAATGAGTTATTATACATGCAGGAATATAGGAAGGATGGGAGAAAGTTGCACATCAAGGGCAAAGATTGTGTCAACAGAGGAGTTTGCTCGTTAAGCTCATTGGTATCTAACCTTCTACTTTGCAATAAAACGTCTAAATGTTGATGTAAATATGTACACAAATCAATATATAGACGTATACACGATTCATGACAATTAGACTTGGATATAGATATGGTTCAAAATACATCGGTTTCCATCGTTTTGCTCGATAAAACAGTGGTGTCCATAGTAAAAAACGGGAAGGAGGCGGTGTTCATAGTCAAATACGAAAAGACAACGGTGTCCTTAGTCAGAAAAAAGAATGACAGTGGTACCCATGTTTTTTATTGTGCGAGGAAACATGGAATAAAAGGACAACTGTACCCATGCCCTCGAAGTCGGGCTTCGGCGACTTCGAAGGTAAAGTGGACAGTGCTAACACCCACCTCGCGGATGTCAAAAGCAACCCTCTCGCGAGGTTTTGGAGTTCGCAACTGCAAACTCCAAAAGTTGAACGTTCGTGTGCACTATATGTTGGAACCCCCCCCTCCCCAAATATTCGACAAACCCCCTAATTACACTGGGGGTTTGGGTTTTAGTTTTTTGCTTGCCCGGGTACCTACCGAGCCCTGCGGTAGAAGGGCCCGGCAGAAGCCCTTTCTTCTATCACAACGTGCGCCACATCCTGCAAACCCCCTCAAACCCTCGACAAACCCCGTAGTTAGAATGGGGGGTTTGGCAGGGTCATCGCGAGCTCACAATGAGGTTTCACCGCGAAATCCCTCCTGCGAGCTCGCGATGAATGGCGAAGTTTGACTTTTCCCTCGAAGTCGAAATCCATGTCAAACCAGTTAAATACATTAAGTACATGTCAGTTGTGCCTATTTTCGCTCGCACAATAGAAAACATGGGCACCGCTGTCATTTTGTTTCGACCATGGACACTTTTGTCTTTTTGTTTTTGACTATGGACACCGTTGATCTATCGAGCAAAACGATGGGTAAATTTCAACACAGTCCAATAGAAATCGATGAAGATTTGATGTAGATGTAGGTGTATATGAGATTTTGATGTGGATGTAGATTTGGATATAGATGTAAAAGTAGATGTAAATGTACATGTAGACATAAATGTAGACGTATAAGTATGTGTTAACATAGGTAGAGATGTACATGTAGAATTAAATGTATATGTAGAAGTACATGTAGATGTAGATAGAGTGGGTACATGTAAGATGTGATTATGATTCCACTATATACGTAAATGAAGATGTAGATGTATATATGATGTAGATAAAGATGTATATATATTTCTAGATATAGATGTAGATAAAGGTGGGCGTTTAGATATTGATGTGGATGTAACCGTAGATGTGGATGTAGACATAGATATATATATATGTATATATGTAAATCTAAAAACATATAATGCCCTCATTGAATCATACGTAATAGATATCGATATGTAAATGCACATAAATTTTAACACAAATATAAACATGGATATGGATATGGATGTCAATGTAGATGTAGATGTAGATGTAGATATAGATATAGATATAGATGTGGATATACACAAAGATATAGATATAGATATAGATATAGATATAGATATAGATATAGATATAGATATAGATAT
>SZWC01001499.1:46470-62251 GCA_023375785.1 Penium margaritaceum
GCAATGCAAAAACATGCAAACCAGGCTCATGGCCAGTCCGCCAAAAAACTCCTGCAAGCTGTAGAAAAAACAACAGGAAGTCCCGGCACTGTCCGGGGCTCTGGAACAGTAGTCGGCCAGCTCCAAGCTTGGAGTTCACCACCAGTCGTCGCACCGGTGTCACCAGGGCCCGCCTCAGGGATCTGCACGAGTGTGGACACGGACGAGTGGTCACAATAGACTGTACAAGAACATCACAAATCACAACACTCCCCCATGACCCGATGGTACGCATGTCCATACACGTGCAGGACTGGGACGAGTACAATAGTGTGTGTACAACAGATGGGACACCGACACACATCCCACACTTAACTACTCTGAGGCATGGGACGAAGCCCAACAGAACAAATGACCACCAGGAACGTTCCGCGAGCCAGTGCCTTCATTAAGAAATCAGCACGCTGCATGTCGGTGCCAACCCACATGACGGAGATTACGTGTCGCTCCACCAGATCACAATTGTCGCAGCGAAGCACAATGGCCGGTACTGAATGACTAAGCTCAAGAAACAAGCGCTGCAGGTACACCGCCTCAGCAGCCCCTGTACCTAAAGCAACGTACTCTGCCTCTGACGAGCTACGTGCGATGCAGCCCTGCTTCCCGCTACGCCAAGACAGAGTGGTACTGCCGATCAGGAACACGTAGCCAGTACGGCTACGTCCATCTGGGCTCCAGGCCCAGTCGCTGTCAGTGTAGCTGTCAAGGACCATCAAACACTACCGACGAAAGTAGAGTCTGAGGTACGGTGTGTAGACCATGTACTGTACCACTCGCACAGCCGCGTGAAGGGCTTTGGTACGTGGAGCCTGCGAGAAGTGAGCGAGGAGGTTGACAGCGAAAGCAATGTCAGGACGTGTGGTAGTGGCCAGGTACATCAGAGATCCGATGAGACGGAGGTACAAGGTCACGTCCACTGTCTCCCCCAGTTGTGTGGGATCATCCACCTTTAGGGCATCCGGCCCATCAGGTGTAAGTGGTGTGGAAGCAGTGGGCACTGCACCAAGGAGGTCACTGAAACGCTCCCCCACGACTCGTGCGTATCGGGCCTGGTCCAGCAACATTGTCCGACGTCTGCGATCTCACACGATCTCCATACCAAGAAACACCGATGCAGGACCGAGGTCCTTCATCTTGTAGGCAGTCTGAAGGACAGCCTTGGCCTCCTTCACGGCCTCTTGGGACGGAGACGCGATCAGAATGTCATCGACATAGACCAGGATGGCGGTGAACCGCTTGGGTGTCCGTAGGATGAAGAGAGAGGGATCTGCCTTGCTCTGTACATATCCCGCACGAGTCAAAGTGCCAGTGATCTCCCGGTTCCAACACTACGGAGACTGCTTGAGGCCGTACAAGGACTTGCACAAGCGCCAGACCTTGTCACCGTCCTCAAAGTCTGGTGGCTGAGCCACATAAATCTCCCCATCCAAACAGCAATGGAGGAACTCATTGTTCACGTCCATCTGGTGCAGTTCCCAGTCATGCTGAGCCACTATTCCGAACAGAGCTCAAGCTGATGTCATGCAGCCGACAGGGGCAAAAGTGTGAGCGTAATTGACGCCCTTAATCTGAGGGTACCCCTTGATGACCAAGCGGGCCTTGTAGTGTTCTAGTGAGCCATGCGGCTTTACTTTCTTGCGAAAGACCCACTTGACCTAAAATAGCCTTCCTCCCAGGGGGAAGGTCGACAAGCTCATAGACTCTATGCTCTCGGATAGCACAAATCTCATCCTCACAGGCAGCGTACCAAGCGTCAGCATCCTGTGATGAGAGAGCTTCCTTCAGGATGCCCGGGTCGGGCGGTATCGAGGGAGAGCTCTACGTGGCAAGGGCACACGCCTCGGTGCTAGGCCTGACGACCACAAGATCAGCTACTACATCACAAGCGATATGGAACTCGCAAGTGACAAGATCGTACCTTACGGGACACGCTAGATGTACCTCTGTGAGCTCAGTGCGGACACTCAGGCCTAGGGCCTTTGTGCCGGGGTCACCACTCACGATGCTGCGAGGGGGGCGCCTGGGTGCAAGGCCCGACGCTCGTTGAGCTCCGGAATCTTGTGGTCGAAGACGGCCATCGGGCTCACGGGAGTAACCGAAGCTCGAGGGGCGCACCTCAGGTTCAGGGACAGGCACAGCCACAGCTGGTGGGGACTGAGGCAATGTAGGTGATGCCCTACGAGGAGATGCGTGTGTGGGGGACACGGGGCTGGGTGTGACAGCAGGAGCAGGCAAGACTGGACCTGGCATAGAGGCAAGACTGCCAGCAGGAGTAGATACAGGAGAAGGCGAGACTGGACCAGACAGAGAAACAGGAGTGCCAGTAAACGCAGGTACTGGCATAGAAGTAGGCATGGGAACAGAAGGAGGGGCACCTGTGGGGCGTGAAACAGGCTGGACAGGCGAGGTCTCTAGACCGACAGCGATGATCACCGGGTCATCAAGGGCCAGAGACCGAGAGGTGAAGGGGACTCGAACGGACACATCAGCCTGGTGAGAGGTGGTCGCTGGTGTAGAAGTCTCCCCCATCCACCGAGAACCCTCACAGGTAGGAACATGTGTGGCGGAGAGTGCCGTGATCGAAGTAAGGTCACGGTAGGTGAGAGGCTCGAAAAAGAGCGCGTCGCGTGACTCAATGACGCGACAACGAGTAGGGTCCCAGAAGCGCCAAGCCTTCGACCGCCGGGAAATGCCTACGAAGGCACACAGGCGGCCTCGAGGTGAGATCTTGGACCCCTGCTGGTCCTCGGTGTACCACACGGAGGCCGGGGATCCCCAGACGCGAGTGAGACAAAGGTCAGCATGGTGTCCAAACCAGAGCTCATACGGTGTAATGTGGTCCGGAAGCGGACCGTGCGGGAGGCGGTTCCAGACCCTAGTCATGTAGGCGAAACCCTAAAAAACAAAGGACTCAGGGAGACCGCACTCAGACTGCATAATGCGGACCGCATCCTCCATGGTGCGGTTCCAGCGCATGGAAACACCGTTCTGCTGAGGGGTAGCAGGGTCGGAGACCTAGTGAAAATTCCCGTGCTGAGTAAAGAACCCATTCATCTCGCCAAGGAACTCACTGCCGCTTCTGACGTAGGCTGTAGACCCACCGCATCTGGGTAAAGTCTTTAGTCAAAGTCAGAACATACCGGCCCCGATCAGATAGGGACTCGACCGGCAGAGGATCGAGAAGGTCTGAGTGAACTAGATCAAGAGGTTGAAGCGCTCGGGAACGAGAGTCAGGGTAGGTGCATCGGTGCACCTTCCCTAGAGCGCAAAATAGACAGTCGGTCTTGGGCAGCTTCTTGAAAGAAGCCGCGTCAAGACCGAGAGCTGGCTGTGTCCAAATGAGCTTTTGCATAGTATCAGAGCCCACATGACACAGACGGCGAGGAAGTAACCGTTGGTGTTCCGGAGACAGAACACCAGTGACAAAGACCCGATCAGAGGAGGAATGGGAGCAAGGGGAGGAGGTCCGAGAGACGCAATACAGATCATCTACGACTGAGGCACGAAGGACAATACTGCGAGTGTCAGTAGCAATCACAGTGGCTGAGTCTGTAGTATGCTCCACAGAGAGACCCATCAGTGTGCAGGCACGCACAGAAAATAGGCTGAGCTCAAGATCAGGCACAAACAACACGTTGAAAAGGTAAAAGGGGCCAGACGGACCGTCAAAACATACAACCCCAACACCATGGACTGGCAAGGACTGACCAGAGCCTGTACGGACGGAACGGACAGACATGACAGGACCGTGAACAACAAAATCACTACGACAACACGTCATGTGATGAGTCGCACCAGAATCGATGATCCAAGTGCCACCGGAGTCACGACTGGTGGACGTCACTATACAACGGGCAATGGAACACTCAGCATCAGATGGACGCTGAGTCGTCAGTGGGGAGGAACGACGCAGGGCACAAAGATGAGACTCATGAACCCAATCGGTGCAGTCAAGCCCATCATCATCACATGTTGACTGTGCTCCCCCACACGCGTCGTCACGACCCACAGGAACGGACGGACAGACAGTCTGTGGCCCACCCGACGATGACAACACACTCGCACCTCCCGAAAAGCGGAGCGCCAGAAGGTGTCGGAGCTCAGCGATGGTGCGGTCATGTGGGTCCGGATCACTGCTACTCGCCGGTGAGGAAGCGGGAACAGCTGCAGTCGTGGCCACCACGCGTCCGGCGAATGGCGAGGATGACGTGCTCGACGTGAAACGGAGGGCATGTGCAGCCTGGAGCCCTCGAGTAATCCGCATCCTGTCGAGCGGCTGCTGGCACTTGGTGTAGCGATGGGCGCCTCCACAGTTGTAGCAGTGAACAGAACGTCCATTGCTGCCACTGGATGACGACTGCTGCTGTGACTACTGCTGACCTGATCCACGCTTCCCCTTCTTCTTCCCCCGAGCTGCTGCTGCAACACCTTGTGTCTGAGTGGGTGTGGGCAGGGCCAAAGAGGAGGAGGAAGATGAGGACGTGATGGAGGATGAAGAAGGAGACTGCAGGAGGGAAGATGGTGATGCAACGACTGCTACAGCAAGAGAAGTCTCCTGATGGGCCACTGCTGCCTCGCGTGCTGAAGTCACCTGGAGGAAGAGCTGATGCGCCCAGGGGAGAAGCTGTAGAGTGGCTGAAAAGGGCTCATGAACAACATCGCTGTACCGTGTGAAGAAGTCAGTGTACTCAAGGTGAACTCCGAGCATCATCATACGGAGCGCCCACAGTTGTGTGCCTCCTGAGGTCCCAAGGCGTGTGTAGATGCGCATGGTGCGTCGCCAGTAATTGGCTGCAGGCTCTGCAGGCCCCTGACAGAGAGAGTGGAAGGCACAAATGTGTGCTGCACGAGTGGCGTGCGTCTCTGCGGCCAGCAGGGATAAGGCCAGATCCTAACCTTCGCCTGGATCGGCGCCGGTGCCTGTGCCGGCCTCGCCAAGGAAGGGGCGGAAATCGGCAACGGTCTCGCGTGGCATGGCATAGAGGTGTTCGCGCATCGCCCTGGCTGCTGTCAGCACTTGTGCTGGATCTGTAGGCTGATACGGGCTATGATAGTAGGGCCACACTCCCTCCAAAGTAGCCCAAACCTGAAAGAGGATCTCCCAGCAGTCGAAGCCGTCCTCACAAATGTATCGTGGAGGTGGTGTCTCAAAATCCTTGGGTTGCCGCTCTGTGGGGAGAGCAACTGCAGGCTGAGGAGGACGAGAAATGAGGAAGACTCCTAGAAGGGGATAGTCACCGGGATAGTTGGGTGACGATCGTATCGGAGGAAACCGAGGAGATCTGGTGCCCGTGTGCAGCTGACGGAGGCGCTCTTGAAGAACTCGAATCTCTTGATCCGAGGAGTCGCCTGTGATGCCTGGCATGAATGGATCTTCATCCACGAGGTCAGGAGGTGGTGGGTCAGGTCTACCTCCTATGACGGGTGCCTAAGCCGACTGCCGTGGGACCGTGGACTGGACACGCAAAAGCTTAGTCAACGTACGGATGGCATCAGTCTGCTCCCGCTATAGGCGATGCATCTCATCCTGCTGGCTCCGTAGGTCCTCAATGGCCTACGAGCGTGGGATCAGGACCCCAGAAGAAGAGGAGGAGGGATCACCTGTCCCCTCCCCCTTGTTGTCAGACGAGTTCATGACGCCTCTGAGTATGAGTCGACAGGTCAGGTTTGTTGGATTTCAAAAGTGTCAGCGTTTTTCGAGGAGTTGAGACGCTGGCAACTTTTGACTGTCCGGCCAAAAATTTGGCTAGGTATGGTGCTGACATAAGCAGGTGGTTGCTGACGTCAGCACGACCTGATGACATCAGCAAGCAAAACTGCTGTCATCAGCTCGCCTCCCTCCTTTTTTTTCTCTCGTAGTTTTGCGCGAGCGTGCAACTGCTCTACGGCAGTTGCGCGGAAGCTGCGCAGCACCTTCTGCTAAGCTGTTGCTACAACTGTCCTGTTAGTTACATCAGCAGCTGTGTGGCTGTGTGTGGAGCAGCGGCAACAGCGGCTACGCAATGCCGCTGCTACTGCTGCACGCTACGGCTGCTGCTCGCTGCCGCCGCCGCGCGCTGCTACTGCTGCTGCTGCTGCGCTGATGTTGCTGTAGCTGCTGCTGCTCTGCTGCTGTCGCCGCGGCTGCCGCTATTGCTACTGTATTGCTGTTGCCACCGTTGCTGCTGCTTTGCTGCTGCCGCTGCGCTACGCTGCTGCCGCTGGGCTACTGTCGCCGCGGCCGCTGCTGCGGCTGCGGACGGTGGCTGTACTCGTTGCAGCTGCCACACGCTGCTGTAGCTGCTGCTATGGCGCTGCTACTGCCACTGCTGCTGCTGCTGCTCTATTGCTGTACTGCTGCTGGCACGGTGGCAACGCCACTGCTACGGTCTCACGTGATGGGTGTGGGCTGCGTCGACGGCGACCGGCTGTCTCCGAAAGGCCCCAGGTGATCTGCTGCAGCGGTGACTCTCACTGCTACCACTCCGTTGCGTCTCTGCTGTGCAGCTCAGTGAGAACCGTCTCATCGATCTGATACCATGAGAAGATGTAAGGAAGCTTCCTAGCAACACTCCCATTGACCTGGCGTCAGTGCCTGATCAGACGGTGACGACAGTCACAAGTCGTGCATGCAACTGCAAGAGTTTGGCTAGGGGACACAAGGCAAAGTGTGTGAATGCTTCAATAGCATTTGCAGAGAGAGAGATGACAAATGACAGGTCCATGGCATAAATACCTGCCGCGGCGCACAGCAGGTGTCGCACGTGGCAGTCCAAGAGCTGTCCTAAAACCGGCCCAAAACCACTGTTTTGGCCATAACTCTGTGCACACATGCCAGAATGCTACGCCGTCTAAAACCAAGATATGCAAGATCACAAGACGGACGCTACGACTGGTCACATGCATGCATCCATCATCAGGCGGTGAACACGCAATGCAAAAACATGCAAATCGGGCTCATGGCCAGTCCGCCAAAAAACTCCTACAAGCTGTAGAAAAAACACCAGGAAGTCCCGGCACTATCCGGGGCTCTGGAACAGTAGTCGGCCAGCTCCAAGCTTGTAGTCCGCCACCAGTCGTCGCACCGGTGTCGCCAGGGCCCGCCTCAGGGATCTACACGAGTATGGACACGGCCGAGTGGTCACAGTAGACTGTACAAGAACGTCACAAATCACAGCACTTCCCTCCATTCTCAAGGCTCCCTCCTTCCTCCTCCATCTAAAAACCAGGACAACGCTTCTTCTCAGGGCTAGGGGCTCTCATGACTTGAGAGAATCCTAAAAAGGAGGATGACACCTTTAACATTTTTTATGGATTTTCCAATGTTGCCGGCTCGAGGGAGACGCCGACAAGAGACGCAGGAGGCATGAAGGAACATGAAGAGGAGGCCAAGGAAGACAAGAAGACGAGAGGAAGACAAGAGGTGGGAAAGAGAGAGTGAAGTATTTGCTAGGAATTGTTAGAACTCCCCCCCATCTCTTCCTTTTGTTTTTGGAAGCGACACTCACATTTCTTGTCATTCTCTGTAATTATAGTTTTTGGTTTTCCTAGATTCTACTCGCTACCAAGTGGCGTGAGTAACGGGTAAGGAAGACTAGTTTCAATATCCACGTGATTGTGCCGAGTGTGGCGGCCTACAAAAGTGTTATTTTTCTACCACGTTGTTGTGCCGACCGTGGCAGCCTAGGAAAAGAGAAATAAAATATATGATTGCCTCTTGGATCGTGCGAGCAAGGAGACATTGGGAGGCGACACCTCAAAGTTGTGGGGTGATCCTCATAATGGTCTTCACGTGCTATTTGCATGGACGATGGAATGACAAGTGCTGAACCGTCAAAGTCCAACAATGGCAAGGAAGTGACAGCCCCATCACATGCCCTTGGCAGACTCCAAGTCTTCGGAGCCATCACCATGAGCATGTTTTCCAAACCAAAGGCAACTATAACATAGAAGACAATTGCTGCCAACCTTGGCAACACCGAGAAGCGTAAGGAAGCCAAGAAAGTGCTCAACGAGCATGTGGACGACCATAACGCGAGGAATGATGCGCTCAAAGAGGACGACCAGGCCGTGGACTCGGACAAAGAGCACGACGTCCACGATTTCAAAGGTGACAAGGATCGTGATCATGGCCACATCTGTGCAACAAACTCGAGGTGATCGCTCGAGAAGGGCAAGATGTCATCGGATCACCTGAAGTTACCAACACCAGCAAGGCTTTCAAGAGCAGCGAAGGCGTCGAAAGCAGCCACGCGGGAAGTTCCTGCAAGATTGAGCTGGACGACGTCGTTGTAGCGGCCATTTGTAACGGCCACCAAAGGCTTGCTGAGTTGGCTGCCAAGTCAATAGACCGACTCAAGATCACAACCGACGATGGAGGTGCGGCACCACCCAGAGGAGTGGGGGCCGACCCCCTACCGACGATGTCATCGCAATGGAAAAAACCGGCGCCCACTCGAGCATTGACGCAGACGACAGCCTCGTTTAGAAGGTGGGACTCCTTGGAGGCATGTACGCAAACCGTATGCTCATGTAGTGAATGAAGGTATACGGACAACGCGAGGCCCTGGAGGCTATCGTTGATTCTCTGACGATATCGATGTTGAAGTTCACGTTCGTAAATCTGCAAACAAACGTCGAGCATAACATCACGGACCTCGACGATGATCGCCAAGTGCAATACCTGGCCGCTCAAGAGGCAATCCGCCAATGCAATGACCTTGACAAGGCGGTGCTGAGCGTGACCCAGGTGCGGATGCAACAGCATTTGTAACGGGCCACAGGTGGTGTTGCAACTGCAGGTGGCAGCGACGACTTCCTTACCCCAACTACTTCAGGGCCACTCATGAACACGTCCTTCCTCCATAGTGTGGAGATCTTCCAAAAGGGTATGAAGCTCGCTGACAAGGTAAATTGTATGGAGCACATCCTGGGTATCCGAAAGGCGCCACTCGGTTAGTGGGGCGACTTCACCATGATCCGACTTGAGGACAATCCCTTCAAGTATGTGGTCAAGGAATCGGATGCTTAGTTTCTACACCTTGAGTCGGAGCCCATATCATAGGAGACCTACGTGAGCATGCGTAAGAATTGTACCAAGCATGAGGAGGTACAACACACCTTCCACAAGATCAAGGACGTCAGGAGTTGGATAGCTCATTCAAAACCTACTTGAGCGAGTTCACTGTACTCTTGGAGGAAGCTGAATGCTTCATCGAGGGCGATGGGACCCAGACCTTCAAGTACCCAAAGTAAATTTTGCTGGAGTAATTGTGTGATAGTTTGGCTAGAGAAAAACTTAAGGACAAGACAGCCACGACGGTGACTGGTCAAGCATGGACAAGCTTGAGGGTATTGCGTGACTACATGGGCAAAGTGTATTCCGTGAACCAGAAGCACTACTCTAATGCACAATCGAATGCACGTGCATAGCTAGGCCGTGACATGCGCATGGAGGCTGTAGGGGTTGGTGGGTCAACTAGATGGCACGGTAGAGCCAAGGGCAAGCAACACGCAAACCCTCCAACAAAAAAGGTTGGTGGGCACAAGGCCCCTTAAAACAAGCGCAGCTTTGACAATGACAAGTTGTATGCGGCGTGTGAGCGTCACAATGCAACCTTCCATGACGGGCTCTGCCATAACTCCATGTTGCTTGGCCACTTTAGGGCCAAGTTCCCTGAGAGGGCAATAGGTCACAACGCTAGTTGTAGCTATTGAACCTCGTGGAGATGGTGTAGCACGAGGCAGCAGACAGGGCGGTGGACAGAGCTACGGGCGCGGTAATGTGCCGAGTCGTGGTAACGGACATGTCCGTGGGGCAGGTTTTCCCCATCCCTAAGTGACATTTGTGGGGACCACTCATGGGCAAACCTGGATCACGGGTGTGGATTCGTGTTTTCAGATTAGGATGATAAACAACTTGAGTTTTTGACAAGTTCAGATTTCTATGTTGCTTTCACTTCTCTTGTTGAACCTCATTCTACACTTGCTGATCGGCATTGTCCACTAAACCTTGCATCTATAGACGAGATGCATGACCATACATTCTTAGCAGTGGTGACTCCAACTACAAAGCAAAAGTTGATTGACAGGGTGATTGAAGCAAATAATCTCAAAGCGATGCATTCAATCACATTCGTTGTAGCTTTGGTCGAACCGGTCAATTTTAAAGACAAGAAGGTGCTAGACAAATTGACACCTGCCCACAAGATGTGAACTTTAGTAGGTGAATCATGGGATTTGTGGCTTCTGCCAAATGGATTCTGCGTTTATCACAAACTTGGCTTGCCATTGTCAAGACTGTTTACTAGGAAGAACGAAGGTAACATGACGAAGCATTTCAAAGGACATCTTGCTGGTGCTTTCGTAAACGTACTAGCTGACATTGGAGGGATGACTCCTTTGTTCTCCGTACCCAACAGATGGGCCTTTAGTACGAGCCATAAAATGGTGCAGTTGTTGTTGGTGCAAATTGTACAAAACCCATGATTGGTACCTGTAAAGTAAAACTTTGCATTCAAGGTTACACACGAAGGATCGAGTTGAAGGTACTCAACCTTCCTAATCCATTCGACGTGGTACTAGGCAATCCATGGCTATGTGACAACAAGGCTTTGATGTGCTTTGAATGAAAATGCTTGATCCTTTGGAAGGGACACCGTTGCTTTACGTCAATTCCAAGTTCGGAATTCTCAACGATCCTACTAAAAGTCTATGCAAGCTTGCTTGCGATGTAGGTCAAGGGAAGAATTCGACAAGGGTGTCGCGATTTCTTGGCTCAACTACAGAAAGTGGAGGAAGAAACAAAGAAGACATGCCACAAGAGATCAAATGTATATTGGCGGAGTTTTTAGATGTATTCCAAGACCCACCGGCTGGACGTCCACCAGGACGACACACGGGCCACACGATTCCGCTGCAACCAGAGGCAAATCTTCGGTTCAGACCCATTTATCGCCTCAGTCCAACAGAGAGGTGAGAGACCAAATGCCACATTTCGATACTACCTTACAAAAGTGTGGATTGAGCCAAGTGGATCACCGTGTGGTGCACCGATTCTTTTTGTGAACAAAAAGGACAGTGGTCTATGCATGTTTGTGGACTAGAGGGTGGTGAACAAGGTCACGGTGAAAAACCGAGTATCCTTCTGGCAGAACGAGGACCCGTTGACCCAATCCAAGGGGCAAACGTCTTTTTGTCGAACGACTTGTCTCAAGGGTACCATCAAATCGACACCAAAGAAGATGATGTCTCCAAAACCGTGTTTCAAATGCACATGGGATACTATCAGTTCCGAGTTTTTTGTGTCGGGCTAACAAATGCCACATCAACATTCCAGGTAGAAATGAACCAAAATTTCGCCAAGTAGTTTGGCCAATTTGTCTTGGTTTCCCTATACGACATCCTGGTTTCTCCAAATCCATGGAAGAGCACATAAAACAACTTTGGGAGGTCCTCGTGATCCTTTGGGAACATAAATTCTATAGAAAAGCAAGTTAGTGCAAGTTTTCACAATATGAGCTCAAATACCTTACACATATAGTCAACAAGGATGGTATCCGAGTCAACCCATGAAAGCTGCAAGCTGTCGTGGACTCGCTACGCCAAAAAAAATACAGGGCAGATTTGGTCTTTCCTCGGCCTTGCAAACTGTTTCTGACAGCTTATCCAAGGATATTTGACCTTGGTAGTGTCGCTAACAAGGATCACACCAAGAGACATGCATTTGGATTGGACTTTTGACTACGAGATTGCCTTTCTCAAAGTCAAAGAGATACTTTCCACAGAGCTTGTCTTAGCGCCTCCTAACCCATCGCAACCGTGGGAGGTGCCATGTGATGTGTTGGTAGTAGGCCTTGGAGCAGTCCTCATGTAGAATGGTCACCCATTTCCGTACGAGAGCCAGAAGCTCGTCAGTGCTAAGACGCGGTATACAACTAGAGATCAAGACCTTCTTGCGGTGATACACGTTTTCAAGATGTGCCGTTGTTACCTCATGGGCGCTGAAGGGGGTATGACGATTGTGACTGACCACAATCCATTGGTGGTTTTCCAAATGCAACCAAACCTCTCAAGACGACAGGCATATTGGAGCAAATACTTGAGCTGGCAGTCATCTACGTGGGGGTATCGGCCAGGACGCATCAACGTGGCCGGTCCACTAAGCCGACAAGCTATGGAAATTAAAGCAACCACCGAGGTCGGTGGGTGTTTCATGGCCATTGAAATATCAAAGTGCAAACCCTAGATCTCCGTGCATCTTTGTGGCAACCACCTCCAGAGATTTTCCACAACAACGATTTTATGAACAAGATCCGGATAGGATACTCTGTGGATTCTTGGTTTCAAGACTCTTGACATCTAGACAAGCATAGATTGGTGGAGGCTGCAGGAATACTTTGGCACGAAGAACAAGTTCTTGTGCCAGAATCAAGAGACCTTTGAGCAAATGTTATCTCCCAGTTCTACGACGCACCGGTCGCGAGTCATCTGGGACCTCAAAAGACCGGACAAACGCTCTCGGACCACTATTGGTGGCCAGGATGGAGTGTCGATTTTTGTAAGTGTTGCATGACATGCGATCCATGTCTTTGGAAAATGACTACTAGTAAAAATTCTGCTGGATTCCTCCAAAAGCTTCCCATTATCAGGACTCCACGGGATTTCGTCAACATGGACTTCATTACCGGTCTTCCGGACATGGCCATGATGCAAAACTTGTGGTTGTTGACCTTCCGACAAAGACAAGACCCTTCATTCCTACAACCACTGATGTGAACACAAGGGAGACCATTCATCTCTTCCTTGAGAGTGTCATTAAGTGCCACAGCTTGCCGTTGCACATTATCTGTGATCAAGATAAAACATTTTCTGATAACTTGTGGCAAAATATACACGGGTTGTGAACCCGGTGCGGTGTGCTAGCCTCAACCGGATGTTGTAGGCACAAAACGGCGGCAACGGCAACCAAGGGGAGGCCGGTGCACACCTTCCCGGGTTTGTGGAAGCGTAGGGTCATCTTGGGGGAGCACGGGAACGCGTGTGGCACCGTGGGAGTGAACTATACTTGTTCTTCAAGTGTCAACATACAAGACTATATGTACATGATGACACATCCTAGGCGACCCGAGATTGCCGAGCCGTGCGTGGCCCCAAACAGGCTAGAGATGAGAGTTATTACATTAGAATCACCTAGTTTATCTTCCCAACTTTCCAATGCACCAAGAATTGCGTTATTCCATGGAGGAACGGCCAAGATATGGCCCTTTTTGTGAACCACGGCAATCTGGTGCTGGCAGCACCACTAACGGCGGTGACGGCCGCCTGAAGCGCCCTTTCTGGTAATAACATACCGGGGCGCCATTCCGAAGCACCCTTGGCCCTCAACGATCCTAGACTCATTGACTCTCCGGTTCCCAAGGCGCGCTTCGGCCTTGTTGGGTCTTCTGAGGGTCGAGCCTTGGTCCTTGGGGACGATTTCCCGTCACTTTTTCTCCTCGGCCGGTCCAACCTTTGGCCGAGCGTATCTTCGTCAATTCTTGATGGATCGGCCCCATTCTTGGGTCTATCTCGCACGGTTTTTCCCGTAGATTCTAAATCAATAGTCAGCTTGTACATTGAATGAATCCACAAGACTTAATCAGTGCCATTGGCACTGTCCGGCTTACACTACCCCCCCCCCCCCTTTAGGAGCAAGCTGTCCCGATTCGCTCTTGATTTTCCCGGAGGATGGCATTCACCCCGCCAACGTTGAAGTTGCGGGCAGGCTCCCATGAGTTTTGGGCTACATTGTAGCCCTTCCACTTGACGAGGTACTCCCATCCATGGCCATGATGACGGTGGTCGAGGATGGCCTCCTCTTCAAACTCTTGCTCGCCCTCGATACCCACCGGGGGGGGGGGGGGGGGAGGCTCCGAACTGCGGCCAGGAAAATGCTCGGCCGGATCATGGTAGAGCTTGAACTTGGAGACGTGGAACACATCGTAGACTGGCATGGAAGGCGGGAGATCCAACTGTGCCCGCATTTTGAGGACCTCAAACGGACCAAGCCACCGGGGTTTCAACTTGTCCGACCGGACCTCGCGAAGCTTGACGTGCGCGCTGTCAAGAAGCACGCAATCACCGACCTTGAGCGTTGCGTCGACGCGTCGGCGGTCCGCTTGCACTTTCTGTTGCTGTTGCTTTTTCGCCAATGCATGCCGCGTCGCTGCCCAAATCTGCTTGAAGTCACGTGCGGTAGACCCCACCACGAGCAGGTTGCTTGCGATGTGCAAACCGAGGGGCGTTGTAGGCATCATCCCGTTCACCACCTGAAATGGCACCTTGCCGGTGGAGGTGGACGTGGCCGAGTTGTATGCTAGTTCAGCGACCGGAAACCGCTGGTCCCATGCCGTTTCGTCCGGATCACCCACTGTATGGAGGAGCTGTTCCAGCGTCTCGTTCGTCTGCTCCGTTTGCCCGTCAGTTTGGGGGTGAAAACAAGTCGACATCTGTACCTTGCTGCTGTACCGCTCCATGAGTTCTCACCTGAACTTGCTTGTGAGACGCGGTTCACGGTCGCTCACAATGGACCGCGGCACACCATGGAGATTCACCACATGCTTGAGGAACAGCCGAGCCGTGCCTTCCGCGCTCACTGTATCACGCGTTGCAATGAAGTGTGACATCTTGCTAAAGCGATCTACCACCACCAACACCGCATTGTGGCCTGCCGCTGTCGTGGGCAAACCCGTGATGAAATCTATGGAGATATTTTGCCACGGCTGCTTGGGGATGGGCAAGGGTTGGAGGAGATCCGGGGTCTTCGTCCTCCGTGCCTTGTGGCGTTGGCACACGTCACAACTCCGGCAGAATTCAGCCACCTCCGACGACATGGTGGGCCACCAAAAGAAGCGAGCCACAGTCTTCAATGTCTTGTCCGCGGAGAAGTTGCCACTGAGGCCACTATCATGGCACTCCTCCAAAATCAGCTACCAAAGCGCCGGCACCGCGGGAACCACCACTTGCTGTGTGCCACGCCATCGCCAAAATGGTGCCTCAAAGAAAAATCTCCGAGCGTCGTACTCCCCATGCGCCTTGTATCCCTCCGTGAAGAGCTTTACAAGGAAAGCATCCTCGTGGACGGTGAGAGACGCGACTCGCATCATGAGGTCCAGTTGTCGTGTGAGTGCGTCAGCTGGGTTGATGCGACCCGGCCGGTACACAATCTCGTAGTCAAAGTGCGACTCGAGGTGCTTGCTGCCGGCTCAAGTTCGGCTGCGTCTTGAAGTACTTCAACGCGTGGTGGTCAGTGTAGACCGTGCACTTCCGCGCCTCAAGTTAGCACTGCCAGTTATTGAAGACTACGACCACGACGAGCATCTCCTTGACATGGGTGGCATAGTTCAGCTCCGCCCCGCGCAACTTACGCGAGTAGTAGGTGACCGGCTGCGACCCGCTGCCAAAATCCTGCAAAAGGATCCCCCCAATGGCCAGGTCCGATGCATCCGTCGCCATTTCCAACTCACGGCCGCTGTCGGCCAAGTGCAAGGCCGGCGCGGAGGTCAAAGCCCTTTTTAGATTCTCAAAGGCTTCTTTTTTGCTAATCACCCAGCTCCACTTGCAATCCTTGCGAGTGAGATTGGAGAGTGGCGCTGACACTCCCGCGTAACCAAGGATGAACCTGCGGTAGTAGTTGCAAAAACCAAGGAACACTTGCACATCATGCACATTACGCAACTTCGGCCACTCTTGCACGGCCGACACTTTGCGTGTGTCCATGGCA
>SZWC01001499.1:75485-87076 GCA_023375785.1 Penium margaritaceum
TGTGTGTGTGTGTGTGTGTGTGTGTGTGTGTGTGTGTGTGTGTGTGTGTGTGTGTGTGTGTGTGTGTGTGTGTGTGTGTGTGTATTTGTACGTGTGTTGTTTGTGCATGGACGTGTGTGTAAAAATCTGAATATTGTGTAGAGATGCCTGTGTATGAAAAAAAACTTGCTTGAGTATGTCAAGAACAAAAAGAAATTTATTGTATCTATACATTGAATGGGGATATTGGCGGGTCTGGACGGCATCTTTGCTACCTTAAATTACCGATGGAAATTTTGGAGCTTTATATTCCTCATATCCTTGTACTTGATAGAGATGTGGTTGTAGCTTTTCCAAAACCGTTGGCTAGAAGATATCGATCAAAGAGCTCATTTTTTTTATAAGATGTAACTATGGTCCTTTAATGTTTTCATTGTTAAGGGGATGATTGTTTTACGCACATCTGTGCATCAATAACACGTGTCCTTGAAGTATGTGTGCCAAGCAAAGAGACCTCAAAGGTTGGACGTATCCATGCTCAAACTTCAAAACAAGATAAGGATCAATTTTAACGAGCACCTTATGTCTGATCCAAAAGGATTCCTTTGACTAATGGTTGAGTCATACCTTTTCAACCTTATCCAACGGTCATAAATCCCTAATTTAGTAAGGTAGTTGTGTGGTTTATCATCGAAGCACTTATGAACATTGACCAATTCGTACCTTCTCACGGCTGCAGGCTTGCATACATCTACACGTGTTCCTCTATGCCCATAATTCTTTGCCAATTCTGGTTACATCATCTTCATATTGACATGGATTGTACTATGCAACTTTGTGTCCATGAATTTGTCATATTGCTCCAATTTGTTTTGTTGACGGAACCCATCTTGCACTCTTTGGGACAAGGTTCACTTCATGAGTGGTGATCACATCACATCATGTACATTGGCTTCCTTTTATGAAGGTGACAACAATAGAAACCACCCATGTGGTCAATTCATTTAGCAACACGTGTAGGTTCAAGGAATCTTGACACGGTATAATGTTGGTTTTGCTCGTGAATTTGGTTGTTTTTATTTTTTCAAACATTTTGTTTTGATGGATTTGTTCAAGCTCTCAAAGCTCGTGAAGATGTAACATCCCATTGACATGGTTTTGTTTAAGTTTTGACTACTTCGATCTTCAATCCCACCTTCCACATCAAGACGTTTCTTTGACATATGCTCACACAATGTGATATCGATTTTGATTTGTGATGATATTCATCCCTTGGTTGACCTCCCAATACTAGTGATAATTGGTTGTATGCTTACCATTTTTCATAATTGCATTCCCATAAATCCCTCGCCTCTGGTGAAGGATTTATGAGCCCACCAGGTGGGATACCAGTTCATAGAATGTTCTCCTCATTGGAATAAGGTTTATAGCTCATTCCTACCCTCCGTCATTTCCCATATCCTCTTTGTTATCCATCTAAATTCCTTCCCTTATCTCTTGCTGCCTTTTTACCAATGGAGATAACCTTAAAGATGTAGCTATGATCATAGCAAGCCCTGCACACATGTGGATCTTCATGTTAAATTTCGTCGGCCTCTTTCACACTTGAAACATTCCTTGGACAAGGTTGTGGCTTTGAATTTCACAGCCTTTACAGTCCATAATTTGTATGTTGGAGGGGATGACCTTGATCCTTCTGCTACTTCAGTCATAATGATGTCACTGGTTCCAAACAACCGTCAGGTTTCACATTTAAAACTGTTGGTGTAGTGAGAATGAATTTCATAGTTAATGTGTGCTTTCCCATGATGACCTTGATAATGTGGTACATGTAGTCTATCATAATGGCAGTGTGTCATAGTGATTGAAATATGCAGTGGGTATCCAATTTCTTGATCCATTTGCTAGAAAGGAAACCATTATAATTTGTGAACTCGTCACACAAGGTAGAGTTTCAAATTTCATCCACCTTGATTTGACGCTCTCCAAATGATCTAGGCGTGCTGTTGATGACGTGGATCCATGATCCTTAGCCTTCTCCTAATGGTGAATTATGCTTGTTAGAATTCACTAGGCACAATATCTTGCTCCATGACCTAGCTTCAATCACCTTGACATAGTATAGACATGGATGTTAGTCACAGGTGTAAAGTGTGAATGTTGATCCCTCCACACACACATAGTTAGAAGAGTGGCTACACACACACACACACACACACACACACACACACACACACACACACACACACACACACACACACACACACACACACACACAAATTTGGACTGGCATAGGCGAAAACAATTGACGGGAATTCATCTCCAAGGACTCAGGCTTGACCCTCGGAAGATCCAGTGAGGTTGAAGCGTGCCTTGGGACATGGCTAGTCAATGAATATAGGATAGTCGAGGGCCAAGGGTAATTCGGAATGGTGGCCCAATGTATTGTTATTAGAAAAGGTGATTCGTGCTGTCGTCACCGCTACTAGTGGCGCGTCCAGCGGCAGCTGGACTTATCTCTGGTCCATAAAGAGTTGCACACAGCTCGGAAACCTCCGGTAGCCTAGGATTTATCATCATGTATACATAGACTTGTATGCTGACACTTAAACAACTAGCAAAGTTTTCCCTGACTTTTCCACACGTGTTCCCGTGCCCCCTCATGATGATCATACGCTTCCGCATACACTTGAAGGTATGCACTGGCCTTCCCTTGGTTACCACTGTCTCCGGATGATGCTTGCGTCCTGCGGTTGATATTAGCATACCACACCCAGTTTACAGATTTGGAGCAACCTGGACGTGTGTCTCTACTCCCCACACATTCCAACACTCTCTCCCTTGGTAGGAAAACTCTTGACAAAGCAGTAGGAGTAACAACCACATTTGTAGCCATTTCCTAAGCCAATAGGGCTCCCACAGGCATAAGAGCTGGGTGTGTTACAACCGCCTACATTGAAGCAGCTACTTCCAATCCTCTACTAGTAAATGTTGCAGCCAACATTGTTGTATAGGTAGCATTTGCATCTTCTCTTGTTTATCATATCATGTGTAGTAAGCTCCATCCATACATTGATAGCGGCAGCAGTCCTCGCACCCTCTAGCAAGCCTCAGGCTCTTGCACTTCATGCCAGAAATGGCGCGGTGATTGCATCTACAGCAGCCACTTTTTTGTTTTCCATGAGGACTGATCATTGTGGTGGCCATCATAGTGCGTTTTTTTGTGACTGATTCATCTGTAGCAGCAATCATGCCTTTGTTCTCCATTTGTCCTCAGTAGCAAAATGGTGAGAATCTCACATTGTACCTTCCAAACCTTTGTCCCTACATCATTTTCATCTTGTACTTCCCTCCACGCGTCATGCTTGAGGTAACAGATGTTACTGAGGCTTTACATGAAGCACAAGCTAATCGATGCTGTGCACATAAAAAAGCACAGCACAATGCTAACGCTTCTGCAGACTAAAATACATAGTCAGGGAGCACCTTTGTTTCATCTCCTCCCGTTGTGGTTTCCACGTGTACTAGGGGCTTCGGAAGTGTTGGTGGCGTTGTATCTGTTGGGAACGCTATGGAACCTACTTCCAATTGTAACTCTACTTCTACAGGAGTGACTGCTAGCACCGCAGCCACTCCCATAGCAGAGCTATGGCAGCCGTAACCTTTTCCTCCTCCTCTTGTGTAGCCACGTCCTCCATTTCTCCATCAGGCCTACCACCACTACAGTTGCAGCAAATTCCTTGTAGAGAGCAAGTTGTGGTCATGGCCGAGGACGCCGCAAAGGCGGGTGCAGGCAGCACTCACACTCTACCAACACTTACCCATTGGAATTGTATTGCCTTCGGGCATTCCGCCCTTAATTGTCACGCATCCAGTGTTGATGTTTGTCATGCATCAGCCATGCAAGCCCACTGGTCCAACACAGGTGTCACCTCCTCTTCCACAACAACAGTCAACACCATAGTTGTCACTCCGTCCTCTTCCTCCTTTACCTCAGCTTCCTATACCGACCATAGCTCCACGTCACCACCTATTTGCACCATCGCCACCTGGGGCTAGGTTTTGTCTCCCATGGGACCCACTTGCTATGGACCACCCTCCCCTCACTACACGCCACCCACCTGGTCAAGGGTTCGTGTCAAATTTTCCGAATCACGTCTCGGTAAGTACACACCTCACACCCATCACGTTGAGGAGTGTGTCCTCAAGAAGTGCTTCACTAAACTTATGATCATGTCTCTGATGGCTTCCAGATTATTGATTCTAAAGCCACACACCACTTGAACTCTTGTAATTCATCCTTCATTCCCCTTGGTCTAGTTGGCTTGGTGTTGTTTGTGTGCTCTGGCTGTAGGCAGCATCTCCCTGCTCAAGGTATTGGTGTTGCTCGTTTCACGCAGGTAGGCGGGGACCTCTACTTTTTTGACATTTTTTGCATGGATAACTTAGAGTTCAACCTACTTTTTGCGACCACCCTGGATGACCAGGGCATGGAATTTGCACCCAGCCACGGCATTGGCCTAGTCTCCATCCTTTCCTTTGGCAAAGTTTTACTGCGTGCACTTTGTTGTGTGCCTCTCTCTCTTTCATCACCTTCCACTATCTCAGCCCTTGTTCACAATGTGTCCCCTCTCTCACCAAAGCACACTCAATTGTTGCATTTTCATCTCTACCACATTCAAACTGATGTCATTGCTTGCTTCACACGCTGCCAACAACTGATGTTCACACTGCTACGTTTCTCTCTCCGTATTCCACCAACGGCCTTGATTGTGCTCAAGGAAAAACACACTTCTCTCCTTTCAGCAATGCTGACTCAATGACATGACAACACCTCAACCTTTTGCATGCTGGCATCATGGGATTCCTTCCCCGTGATTTTCTTATGGGCTTGGACCATTACGCATTTTGCGTGACCAATGATTTCTCTTGTTATCGTTGGTTGTTTTCCCTTTGTCAGAAAAGTGGTTGAACCAACTTTCCTGAGCCCTGGTTACCTCAATCTTGGCGTGCCTGTTGTTATGAGCTACATGTCTTTTGGTGTGACCATGGTCATGAGCTCTTTGGAACACCTCTCCATTTCTTGATTTCCACAGTATGCACATAAAGCCGCCTTCTCCTTGCAAACCACAATAGAGTAGTGTTGCCGAATGATGGAACCCCACTCATTCCTACCTGCTTCCAATTGGTCATCCCTCTTTGCATTTGAAGCCATGTCATACATGACTTGGGTTTGGAACCGTGTTTTGTATGGTCCAGTCCCTCGTGGTGTCACAAGGTTTGTGCAGAAAATGGGTCGTCATGCTGATTTGTGTCTTGTCCATGTTTGTGGCTCTGTCGTCACAGTGTGGGTGCCCGAAGACCATCGTGAATGCAAGCTTTTCTCTGGGAGCCACCTTTTCATTTTCTGTGACATTTCATCCTTTTACAAAGCCTGGCTATTTTGGATGTAGAGTTAATCATGGGACTTTTTTGCACTAGGTGATGTGTGTAAGATATCTTCTACTACACTAGCAAGTTTCCATGTAAGGTACTCTTATATTCATTTGTATTTGTGATTTGATCAGTGGTTGTTGGGCATCACGAGGAGGGGATAAGGTTGAAATTTTATGTAGTGGTCTATGACTGGATATGTGGGTTTTGTGTACAGATATGCAATTGTGCATGTTGGTTTGAGTGATGTGGTTAGTGGTGGTTGGTTGGACAGAGAACTGGTAGAAAGTGTATGTTAGGAGTGTAAGTGGAGGTGCATGGCTGGCTGTGTGGATTGTGTGTAGAAATTTGTACTTTTGGAAGTTGGTATAAGTAATATGTTTGAGGTTTGCTTGGTGTTTGTTGGATGGAGGGGAGAGGTGGGATGTGGGAGTAGAAATTGTATGTTGGGGTTGTAGATGGAGGTATATGGATGAGTGTATGGGTTGTGTATACAACTTTGTACTTGTGTACATTGGTTTGAGCAATGTCTACTACACTTGGAAAGTTTTTTGCAAGGTACTCTCATGTTCATCTATACTAGCAATTTTATCGGTAGCAGTTTGGCATGGGAGGGGTGAGGGGAGGGATGAAAGTGTATGTGGGAACTGTATTTGAGGTCGATGGTTGGATATGTAGGTGTTGTGTAAAGATATACACGTGTGTATGTTGGTTTGATTGATGTGTTAAATGGTGGTTGTTTAGAGGAGAATATGTAGAAAGTGTGTTTTGGGAGTCTATGTGGAGGTGTATGGATGGCTACGTGGGTTGTGTGTGGAAATTTGTACTTGTGTATGTTGGTTTGAGAAACATGTTTGAGGATTGGTTGGTGGTCGTTAGATGGGGGGAAGAGGGGGAATGTGGGGGTATAACGTCTATAATGGGATGACAAGTGGAGGTGTATGGTAGGTGTATGGGTTGTGCATAACGAATTGTACTTGTATACATTGGTATGAGCAAAATCTGCTACATCAGGAAGCTTCCACTCAAGGTACTCTTATTTTGATCTGTTTTGATGATTTGATCAGTGGTGGTTGAGTAGAGGGGGAATGAAGAAGGTTTCAAAGTGTATGTGGGGAGTGCATGTGGAGGTTTATGGCTAGATATGTGGGTTGTGTATGAAGATGTTAAACTGTGTTTTTGGGTTTGAGTGATGTGGTCAGTGGTGGTTGGATGGAGGGAGACTAGGTAGAAAGTAAATGTTGGGAGTGTATTTGGGGGTGGATGGCTGAGTATGTGCGTTATGTATGGAAAATCATACTTCTGTATGTTGCTTTGAGCAGTGGCTATTACACTAGGAAGCTTCCATGCAAGATACTCTTATGTTTATCTAGTTAGTGATTTGATCGGTGGTGGTTGGGTGAGAGGGGGGAAGGGGCAGAGTTGAAAGTGTATGCGGGGAGTGCATGTGGAGGATTATGGCTAGATATGTGGGTTGTGTGTAAATGTGTACATTTCTGTATGTTTTTCTGATTGATGTAGTTAGTGGTGGTGAGTTGGAGGGGGGATAGGTAGAAAGTGCATGTGGGGAGTGTCTGTGGAGGTGTGTGGCTAACTGTGTGGGTTGTGTGTGGAAATGTATACTTGTGGATGGTGGTTTGAGTAGCATTTTTTAGGTTTGGTTGGTGGTCCTTGGGTTGGGGGGAGAGAAAGGGTGCACGGATAGTAAGTGTATGTTAGGATTGTAAGCAGAGGTGTATGGTTGGGTGTGTGGATTTTGCAGTGAACATTGTACTTGTGTCCATTCTTTTCAGCAACGTCTGCTACATCAGGAAGTTTCCATGCAAGGTAATTTTCTGTTTGTCTGTTTTACTCGTTTGATCTGTGGTGTTTGGGTAGAGGAGGAATGGGAGAGGGTTGAAAGTGTATAATGTGAAGATTTACAGTAGCGTTCATGTGCACGAACAGTGAAACCAAAGCGTTAAAAAAAGATCCAATCCAAACCCTTAGGTGTATGTGATGTAATATTCATCAGAATGCCTGCACACTAAAATCATGTATGTTTTTTCAAGTGAATCATTGACGTAATTTCTGGACACATCCACTCGAATCATAAAGCATGTGACAAGGGGAAGTTTTCATTTTTACAATCTCAAGCTCAACTGTGGTAAATGTTAGAAACAATATGATATTTTTTCACTTAGATCGTCATCTGAAACAAAAAGAACAACAATGGGGACATAGTTAAATGGCAAAAGACAACAATGCTTATGCCCATAGTTCAATTTTCTTACATATAGTTATCCTCCGATGTGATAGCCTATACATCAGAACACATGTCACATGCTGACCTCTTTTTTTTTCTTTTTCTAATCCTCTTGCATCGGCAAAGTGCCAGGTTGGCTGTCGCACAATAATCACTCGCAAATCAGGGCATCAATTTGAGAGCCTGCCCAGAGGGACTCGTCAAGCAATACGGTTTGCTGTGAAGCAATGATGTACCTAGACCCCCTAGTAGAATTTCTGGGTCCCGTTATATATGTAGAATGGTGTTTAGTGTAAAGTCTCCGGTGATGGATCGACTCTGACACAATAGCAAGTTCTTGATGCATATACTAGCATCTGAGGGCCCATTTACGTCCTCGAATCAAAGGCTGACATTCATTATCTAATTGTATGAAACTATTGTGGCTTTCTATATCTTTCCTGTCTAGAATCTATCTTTCCCTCAAAAACAATACAAGCCGTCCATCTGTCAAGATTCCTGGTGGATTAGCACTACTTCTCCAAGTCATGCACATCGAATCATATTCGTCAAATACACACTCGATGAGAAAATTATGTCTTTAACACACGTTTAGCAATTTCAAGATGAAACTGTCAACTTCTCATACCCTTGTAAGAAAACATGAAAGTGCATATCGTGTGTGCATGTTGGAGTGCATACATCTTTACGTGCTTGTTGACAAAGAAACACACAACAGTGCACAAGGTGTCACGTGGTTATCTAGAACTATTGGCTGATTTTCCTCTAAGTCCTCTTGTGTGCTCATCTGGATGTGCACTTGTCTTTGCACTAGTTAGGGTGAGGCTGGGAGTCGTTGGAATGCGTCATCAATGACAGATTCTAACAAAATCGGAAGTTCACACTCACCATCCTTCTTGTCATTGTTGAGATCCGACGTTGAGTCATCAAAAGTAAAATCATTTTGTCCCATTTTAAGAAAGTGTGCTAATACGCTCAGTTAGAAGAGAAACACGGGCGTCGAACTCCTAGAAAATGGCAAGGAAGTCCTCCATGCACTCCATCCTCGAGCAAGGTTGGGTACGTGTGCCAACTTTGCTCAAGGACGAGGCCGTCGATCGCGAACAAAAGAGGATGGTGAGGGCAACACAACAATCGCTAACGAACTCCCAACAATCACGGATCGATGTTTGGTCAATCGTTGGCACTTTTTGGGCGTTTGGTAAGAGCTCATTGGGCGTTTGAATGCTGCTGCATGTGTTAGGATGGAGATGAACATGCCAAAATCCAGTCCATAACAATATGGCGGCGACCAAGCTCCTGATCCGACGGTTGTGATAATGGCGCTCAACTGAGTTTTAGTCAAGAAAAGCTCCTGCCGTACTGCACGGGTGGCATGGCACCGGTATCCCCACAATCGATAGGACTTGCCAACTACGAAGTACCGAAAACTGACAAAATTTAAGCAAAAAAGAGAAAATTGAGTGCATACACGTGTGGATTTCGCTGACCGAATACACGAACACAACAATCCAGCCGCGGTCCAGCCAACGACGGACTCCAACGACTCCCAGCCTCACCCTTATTTGCAAACCTTTGCAAACAGTGGGGGCTTACCAGGACGGTGAGCGCAACTTTTGCTCGATCACCGTCGACAAGTGGAAGTCGCATTGATCAGTTCTCTAGTACTTAGGGTCCGTTTGGATTCGGACGAAGGCGAGACAGATCCGTCCTCGACAGACGGATTGTGGGTTTCGGGGTCGGAATCCGTCTTCTCGACGCCGCGGTACGTGTTTGGTTTTGCCTCACCCACAATCAATTTCCTCCACTGGCGAAGTCGAACCCGTCTTTAGCGCAGCCATGTAAAAGGTTCCAGCACAATCGTTGGACAGGCTTCTCAACATTTTCAAAAACGTACCCATCGGCATCGCACGTGTGAAGTAGGGATGGAACAAGACCCGTTACATGAGTGTCCGCCATCAGCAGCGAGAAATGTGCCACATTCATGATCGGCTTGCCACGTCGACCGTGTAGAAGCTGTCCAATGCATATTTTTTGTTTCGACCAATTTTGAAGGTCGATCAACAATCAAACCATCATGCGTTGTTGGTGCCGCATGCTTCCAAGAAGTCTATTCTGTTCACGAGGTTGGACATCATGGTCCACCCTCTCATGTGAAACCCTAGGTCCATCGATGACAGACCCAGACGGGAGACCCCAAGGGGAGACCCGGACGGGAGACTCCAAAGGGAGACCCCGCTGAGTGCTGCCGTCAAACACCCCACACTCCTCCCCGCGTAGTTTTTTGCCCCACACTTTGCACGCGACCACTGCAAGTCACCCAATGCCATGGCTACCACACCAAAGAAAGCGAATCCACTAGAGATGGACCGTTACCTTATGGAGTTGCTGAGAAATGTTGTCACTAGCAAGGAGTGCATGGCAGACAACAAGATGTTGAAACCGCCAGTGTGGAGAAGTTCGTTGACGACTTCAACCTCAAGTTTGGTGTTAACCACACCTCTAAGCAGCTCCTTGTTTGGCATGCCAAGATCAAGGCCAAGTACAACCGCTACGTGGAAATGAAGGGGATAACAACTGGCCTCGGATGGGTTCCTGAAACAGATAATGTCGATCCGGAGTCCGAGGCATTCCAAGCCCATATTGCAAAGCGAGCATGTGATGCTGACTTTGCAAGTGGATGGGAGCTGTTGCCCTACTGTCATGAATTTTTTGACGGAACATCTGCCAAGGGTGACCTTGCGGCAGGTACGACATTGCAGAACGAAGCACCGGATGTCCATGAGCCACATTCTGAGCCCATTCAATCACAGTTTGCTCCGCACGCAAGCTTTTCTATGGCTGAAATGGATGACGAGCCAGTAGGGGGTGGTAGTTTCATCTCCCCGATGGGAAAAACCTCCGCGGTGGGTCAAGGGGATGATGGAGATGATGCGTACATCGCTACAAGCCAGCCAGAGGATGCACCTGAGATCCCCGCATGTGCACCACCAAACACGCACGCCACGGTTCTACGCATTCTTGCAGAGGTTAGTGCTGCAATAAATTATCATTGTTTCCCGCACATCACATGTATGGCTGTTACAACCTTGTGCTCATAATGTGGCAAACCATGGAGCCCTGAAGATGTGCACTTCTGCATTGAATGATTGATATTTTGGGTCACATTATACATTTCTTCTTTCAGATGGTCAACGCACAGCGTATGGACTGCGCTAAGAGGTCTCCTAAGTGCCAACGTGTCATGAAGATGCCTTCGGTTGCAACATCACTTGGGGACATTGCCTCTGTTGGACGTATCATCTCCAAGTCCATCCAGCTCTGCCAAGAGGACGTCTGTGGCTGATGTAGAGATGGCCAAGTTGCAGGAAAGCGAGATAGATGATGAGAAGGTTCTTATGGCCATTGACATGTTTTACAACAACGAGAAGGACACTAGGAATTACGTTGCCCTCCGTGCATGCGCGGCTGCACAGTGGCTTGAGTTGAAGTTCAAGGAGAGGCGTGTTAAGGATGGCAATATGGATTGATAGTCATCTGTCATGTTGCCATATTTGAGTGCATTTTGACTTGCTCTCTTTGTCATTGACACCTTCATCATCAATTCTTTTCTTGATGTATTTGCTTGTATATGCAAGTTTGATATGATTTCGTCTTCCACAAACGAGAGACCCAGACCGCAAAGTTGAATCCTTTTTTAATACCTATTTCTCACTTGTATTGACATTCTTTCCTAAGTTACATTAACCTTACGTTCAAGTCGAAATACATGAAATGAATCCTTGCTGTTCACGTGAAATGTACCACCTTACATGAAGTTGCATCCTTATGAAAAAAACCAGTTCTATATGTGTGTGTGTGTGTGTGTGTGTGTGTGTGTGTGTGTGTGTGTGTGTGTGTGAGAGAGAGAGAGAGAGAGAGAGAGAGAGAGAAA
>SZWC01001499.1:97686-126647 GCA_023375785.1 Penium margaritaceum
AGACAACCGAGGGGCATAATGAGTCCTACAAGAACGTTAAGTTTGAGGCTCTTTAACAAAATTCCAAGCCAAGCTCAGAGCCAATAGGATAAGAGGAACACCCTTCAAACGTGGTGGATGGTGATGCCAACACTGCAAACATTGCAAATCTAGATGAAACGGTAGCTGAAGGTGAGGTGGCAAGTGACAAGGAGCGTGATGATGGTGTTGCTAGAGAGGGGGAAGCCAACATTTCTTTTGAGCTTGAAGTGAACAATGTCATTGACAAGTCAAGTGACAAGCAATGACTTGAGGAAAACAAGCACGAGATGGATGACAGGGCACGCACTACCATACCTAGACCGGTTGGAAGGCATCATGTTCATTGTATGGAATACTTGGATCATGGGGAGGGGAAGCCATCTCCAACTTGAGGTATCCGCATTGAAACTACAAGGAAAGAATTCCAGAAAACCGGCCCTGCACGTGGAGCTGCTGAAAGTTGGCACGACACCTCTAACCCACTTGTAAATTGAGAACAACAATCTCTACCAGATGAGCTTTGTCAGCTCTCTAAGTATCCATCGCAATTCCCTCAAAGTGATCTGTCTTCAAGAGGCCGAGAAACATGTAACAAGACTAAAGTACATTTTGAGCAGTGATGACTGCAACATCTTCTTGTGGACATCATGGGAGAAACGACGCACAGCTATGAAAATAAGGCTGTTTTTCTCAGGAAAAGTGTCAGCCATTCTTGCACGGTGAACCATAAACTCTCAGAGGAGAAATTCAAACTCCATAGAGAGCTTGCTGTCGCCTTGCACTGTACTAAAGGAGAATACACCACCTGCAAGAGGCTAGAGACAAAGGAGCACAATGTGGTACAGATTTCGAGACAGCAGTGGTGCATTTGGCACAGAGAGATAGTAGAACTTACTTTTGACTGCCATAAATAATTCAGGCCAGAAGATGCCACACGAGCTCGGCCGCCATCTATTGTGACATTATGTAGCCTGAAACCAGTGGTTCTCCACTAGCAACAAGCTTGACAAGTTGGTCCGTGTTTGAACCAGCTGACATGTATGGTGGATGAAGGATTTAGATATCTAGACGCGGTTGGGAAACATTCCCCTAGAAGTTTGGGGGAGCAAACCGAATGCTGGAGTTGAATCGTGAACAATGTGAGCAGCATGCAGAGAAATGATTTGCATAAAACAAGGAGGAAAAATCCACATTGGAGGATTTTGAGGAATTCATAGGAAAATGTTTACACACCTTATGGAATCGGAAGCAGCGAAGGTCAAGCTAGAAGAGTGTAGGCAGGGGACCATAATCCTGAATTGGTATATAAACTACTTCTATGGAACGACCCAGCATGTCCAACCGCCACACATAACAGAGGAGGGAGAAATTAAACTGTTTCAGAAGAGGATTTCCAACCACCAATTGAATTTTCACTATCTTACAAACAAGGACCACTAGAGGTGGATGAACCTACAAGGAGTCACAAAGTACGTTCTTAAGACATAAAATGAGAACTCGGCCTTAAGGGATACTGCATACAACAAGGAATGAGGTACCAAGCTTCCTTGAGAATGGCAGAAGCAAATTATCTTTCAATGGATGAATCAGAAAGCTCAAGAATGCTTGATTCCAAGACCAAAAGCCTTCAAAAACATATGGCTGAGTCAAGCCATTCCTTAGGAATATGCTGTTGAGTTTAAGGACTAGAAATAAGTCTACAAAAGGACTTGTCTTTGATGCTTGTCAATTAACCCTTGCTTGATGCTCTCTTGCATATTGACGATGTGAGCTCTTCCTGAGATGTAATGCTAGGGCATTAGTACTCTTGAAGGTTAAGGGTATGCCTGATTAATTTAGGGTTACATCACACTTGAATGCAAAGGAAGAAGGAACAAGAACCTTTGTGAGCATTTTGGTTTTGTGGATTTTTTTCAGAGTTGGTTAGCTTAATAGCTAATAAAGATATCACCACTTTGACAACACCTCAACTTTAGAAACTAAAACATTACACACTGGTTGTGTTGGCTGTGGTACAGGTAAAGCAGAGTTTCGAAAAAGGACGTCATTGCATCTTGGCCACATTGAGAAAAACAAAAGAAGATACTATACATAGCATCCCACATGGCATGGAAGTCATCCTTTCACATTTGCACGATGCAACCCAAAACCTCTACATGGACTATAGTCTATGAGGGAAATAGGTCACACAATACCACAAGAGCTCAATGCAAGAGTACTCTTCAGAGGCATATAGAAACACAATCCTACCAAGCAAAAAGATATAAAAAAAAACACAAACCAAAGAGTACATGCATAAGGGAGAGATTGATCCAAACTCATCTCCCTTTGGTAAACCAGTCCTCTTTGTGACCAAGCATGATGGAGGCTTGCGAATTTGTGATTATCATGCACTGAACGAGCTTACGGTGAAAAATCGTTGTCCATTTCCACAAATTGAGCACCTCTTTGATCAACTCCAAGGGGCAAAAACATTATCGTCACTTGACCTCTTGCACGGGTATCACCAGAACTAAACCACACAGGAGGATGTACCAAAGAGTACATTTTGTACACACTAACAATACTAAATAATTGTGTTATCCTTTGGGTTAACAAATGTACCAAAACCAATTCAAACTGTGATAAGTAGTGTATTTTGTAATGAAAGGAAGATCGTGTTGGTGTACTTGAGTGACAGTATCATCTTCTAAGAAACACAAGAGGAGGACAAGAGACACCTGTACTGGATGTTGAAGACTCCATGTGTGAGCAAGGTTTCAACATAAACGATCAAGTGCACTTTCTTCCAGAATGAGCTTGAGGATATGAGAGCTACGGGTGACGAATAACTTCTTGCAGTTGTGTAAGCCTCCAAGGTGTGATGGTTTCATCTAGATGAAGTAGAAGGGAAGATCACATTGGAAACTGATCATAATCTCCTTACATTTTTCAATACACAATCATTCTTGTCGATACATCAGGCATGCTTGAGTGAGTACTTGAGCAGGTTCACTTTTGCGCGACAGTATTGACCCGACCGCATCAATGTAGCAGATCCGTTGAGTCATGGCTCCATGGTTGGTTGCCACAAAATCTCGGACCGTACCATTGCCATGGTAGCAACTCAAGTGACTCGCAGTGCAAACCCACTCCGTCCAGCTCCGGGACAACTCATTCAGGTGAGCCTATTCAAGAAACAGATTTGCATGGATTACACATCTAACCCATGGTTCTGGGACCTCAGAACTTCAAGTGACATATTTTGATCAAGGCTGAGAAGCTATATTGGCATGAAAAACAGGTGGTGGTCCCAACTTCCAACAAGAGTCACGAGCAATTACAGTTCAAGCTGCATAACCCCAAGCAGCCGGGTGTGTGGGTCCAGGTAAACGAGGATATTCTTTGTTAGAGCATTACTGTTAGCCGCATTGGAGCAATGCGATATGAAGATTCTATGCGGTTTGTAACCTCTGCCTCTAGAATAAGGTAAGCAACAAAGCTACAGGGAAGCCCCTCCAACAATTGGAGCTTCCTAATGCCCCATGGGAAATGTGTGGCTATGGATTTTCTTACTGGCCTCCCACAAACAAAGAAGGACCATAATGCACTGTTTGTGGTGATTGGCCGTGCAACATGTATGGCGCATTTCATGATCACAAGATCACGGGTGACCGCTGAGAAAAAAACACTTATCTTCTACGATGGTGTTGTGAAGTACCACAACATCCTACTCAAGATCATTTCCGATTGTGGTCTCTGATTTTCATTCCAGTTATGGCAAGTATTCAATGAGCAATACGGAATGCAATTGAAGATGTCAACATCATTCCACCCACAGACTGATGGGTAGACTGAACACATTAACCATATATTGGATTAGATATTGCGGATTTATATGAACCCTTTGATGGATGATTAAGATTAATTCCTCACATCGGCAGAAGTTGCTTTCAACCGTGTCGTGAGCGAGTCAACTGGTTGTACCCCGCTCCTTATTGTTTGGCACCCCTCTTCGAAACACGCATCCACAACGTGAGCCTTCTTGCACCATACACTACAGATGGGTCTTTTCAGCCATCCTTGCTAGTAGTTCTTCCCATTTAAGGCCAATGCGAGGTACACCGCATCCTCAAGTACCATGAGCATGCACTCCACACATGAATATGTATTGGGTCAGTTGTGGTTATGAGCACAATCCATGGGTGCCATAGTTTTGGGTGGCCAAAGTTGTTCTAACCGAGTAGTGGAAGGAAATTGCTTCATGTTCAAGACAACGTAGCCTTGAGAATACCAAATTGGCATAGACCCCTTTATGAGGATCTGGAACAATACCTTAGCCACTGCACTGTATACAACGGGGATACATGGACACATGTCACAATGGTGCTCCTTGCCAAACAGGGGGGGGGGAGGTCGCGCCGCTATTCATTGTCAAAGGTTGAAATCTGGTACTACAAAGTACCACAAGAACTCACACAAAAAATCAGTTGTTTCAAATTGTGATGGTCATAAAATCGGGACTTTTCCTCCTCGCGTTTGGTTCTTTTCTGGTGTGCACATCGTTTTCTTCATGAAAGATCACAAATCGGGACGATATGGTCAGAAGGGGGGAAGACGGTAGAGATGCAAGAAGAAGAGATCCACAAGAACGCCAAAAACAAAGTGGCGTTCTTGTGGATCTTACTCCATTCTTCTAACCAAACTTTGACCATACCAACTGGTACAGTCAAGTTTGTCACGCGGTAGTTACAAAGAACACAATAGTTCCTCAAAACGTATCATGAATTCAACAAGGAGAAAACACCCAAATCACAAATGAGATGTTGGGGGGCAGCCTTTTCTAAAGAAATGCAGATTAAAATGCTGATGTTTACCAATACCGTGAGATATTTTTGTATAAACCTATGATCCAATCTAGTTATTCCACTGATGGACTAAAACATATACAAAACTGCCTCTCGTCTCAAGGGAAAGAGAGCACAGAATTGAATAGGAGTCACAACAGATACGATTAAAAGATATTAAAGTTGATTGCAAAGATATAGCATAGCTTTGCAAGGGTAGTTCCGCTCAATGACAACACCACGTGGTGAGACTCGTGTGACAAGCAGGCATCGTCGATAGAGTCCACTTGATTCATGACCTGATTCCCGATTTGTGATTTAAGCAGCGAGAGCTCCTTCCTACTGACATGACATACTCCACTGAATGTGGCAGGAAAACAAAAAAGGGAGTTCTTGCTCAAAATCGAGCAAGAACTCCCTTATTTGTTTTCCTGCCGTGTAAACTCCCTTTTCTCCTGCGAACCATAACCAAACCCTACCCAAACCACATTCGAAGCTTTAGGATTTTACCTTTGCGTGGACACCTTATGGGCCGTATGGCAGAGGGACCCAACTGTTTCCCTTTCAACGCATGGAGAGTCTTGACCCCCCTCCCACACAAAATCAACAAACCCATCCTAGCTTCAAATAATCGCAACCCCCTCAAGTGAGGGATTAAATACTCTTTGAAATAAATGCTGATGTAAAAACTCTTACGACGGAGACATGGATGTAATGTTGAGACTGTCATTACTTCACTTACTTTCCAATGTATCGTTGAAATCCTTTGACGCGTCGGTATGGCCTTGTGCAAGAGCAATCTGTTGGACATGAGATGATAACGATCAGAGCTTTGGATGTGGGAGCTGTATCAGGAATCATGTTGTTACGGTGTTGAACCCCCATTTTTTCAAACGAACACTTCACTGCATTGTTACGTCCCTGACGTACACGAGTCCCTAAACTCCACAAGTGGATACTTCTGTCATTACATTTATGGCCCACCGCACCACAAGCTTAGGAGTTCTACGCTGATTGGCCGAGGCCATTTTGGCCATGTATCCCGACCTCAGGTGTTTTGCTCTTGAAGGTTCTAACAACTTCAACCACTTTCTAAAATGGTCCACATGAGTGTCGCAAACCATATCGATGTTTTGATAGTTTTTGGTCGACTTCTCAATGGTCCTACAATTTTTTAAGTCTGCATCTTGATATTCTCGAACCTTCTCGACTTCTCGGTGGAGCTCCTTGAAGCAGCCACTAATGGTATGACGCCACACACACCGCTCAACTCGAGCACTAATGACTCAACATATGCCTCGTTGTAATTCCTGTCCTTGTACGCAAGTGCTCACCCGACTCAACACTTGTCATCAAAGTACAACTATAAACTTTCCATATTTCCCAGATCATGGAATCGTCTATTGTCCCGCACGTCAACCCTGTGAACCACCTATATTTTGCCTGGCATAACTATTGGTATCAAAGCGCAGCGGTGGTAGAGGGGCAGCCGACACGTTAACTCCGCGACAACCTTAGACGAGTCTTCAGGGCATCTCCACCATTCAGAAGATCACAGACCTTGCAACAAAAACCATGGACATAGCGAGCGCACCCGGCGATGAGAAATAGTCACCTGCAAACACTCCGACAATGGAGGATCAGCAGCACGCGAGCATTGACGCTCTCTAAATGAACCAGATAGCAATGACAACTTTTGTACTGATTGGCACAACACCGAAAAACCCAACGTCCAACCCAGTGATCCCTCAAGCTTGGAGAATCCTTTGCCCCCGATACTGTCCGTTGGGTTGACACCTTGTACGGTAAGAGTAATCAGGTGACAGGCTTGAATGAACAAATACTTGTAGTAAGCGTTGTCAGTACTTGAGGGCCTCAACATCTATTTGCTCCAATACCTCAACATGGCAATGGAGGATCTTCACATTTCCCGAGTGCGCAAAACAGTGCTCATGAAGAGAAATGCTCAACTCTTGGGTGACCATAGATTCAGCCGGCATTCCTAGAGCCATTCGATCCTGCAAAGTCAAAGGGACGGAGGGTCATGATGTGGCTGACAAGTTTGGAGGTGTAGTTTAGCACTCCTGGGGTCAACCACAACTGAAAAAAACGTTGACCTCGTGGCCTCCCTTTTTTGTGACACGGCTTTCAGTTAGTGGTCCCATTTAAAGACCATCCAATGACAACAAGGTATTGACAAAGCTAGATCAATGACTCACACGACCACTCTCACATTATCGACCACAGGCGCAACATATCAAGTAGATAAATCGGACTTAGTGTGATCATCTCACACCGCCAAAAATGCAGGAAACTTTTGTGCACAATATGCTTGCTTGTTTTAAGAAGCAGAACAAGAAGTCTAACGCATGGTACAGGCTTCAACGCCTATGTTAGCAATCCATTGTGGCAGAGTGTACGGGGCGTTTCCATGAAGCAATCACCAGTAGCGAACTCACCACCAACGAACTCTTGTTCTATTGCATCAACCACCTCAAGTGAGACTGTAGCGTGGCAGTGCCACGCCGACCGGTCGAAGGAGCCACGTGGCTCGAGCGGGGTCACCTAGGACTGTGGGCGGTTGGACGGGATGGCTTGAGGGTCGGAGACCCTCAAGCACCGCGGTTTTGGCCTAGTCGGCCAAGGATTCCGTCCAATTTGCTACATTGGTATCAGAGCTCCAGGGCTCGAATCCCACGTCGGGATTACCGGAGATGCCGAGGCGGCTCTCACTCCTAGCGGGGGGGAGTGTAGCGTGGCAGTGCCACGCCGACCAGTTGAAGGAGCCACGTGGCTCGAGCGGGGTCACATGGGACTGTGGGCGGTTGGACGGGATGGCTTGAGGGTCGGAGACCCTCAAGCACCGCGGTTTTGGCCTAGTCGGCCAAGGATTCCGTCCAATTTGCTACAGAGACCTTCAGCGAGCAATTGCCATTCTTTGGCATCTAGGATGAACTTCTGCGAATGATCATAGCATTCAATTGCATCAACCATGCCAACTACAATTATCAGATGCAGGAATCAAAGGTTGGCGATCCCAAAGTGACTACTCTTATTGAAGAGAAGGAAAGTCGCAGTTAACAGAAACCCAGATATTGACGACCTCCATCAATGCAATCAACGAGTCAGATGCACTTATGGGAAACCGGGTCATTCCTCGCATGACAGACGGAAACGACATCAGTAGACCAAAAAGGGGTGAAGCCGTATAGAAAGAATGAGGAGTCGGAAAATGGCAATGGACAAAAGTAGACAATGAAACTCCTATCCGGTCAAGAAAAAGTGTGGCAATGAATCACCATTTGAGCGACTCACATCACTACATCGGAGGGTAAATGAGACCCCAAAGTTTGAAGAGGTGTACGATGACGACCAACCGGTGATACTGTTCCAAGTGCAATCGAGGGGTTGTCAACATTGCAGAACATTACTAGCACTAGTGGATGGAGGAGCTTCTCACAACTTTATAGGAAATGACATGGTTTAAAATCTGGGCTTGTTAGCCAAATGAGGGGTGTTTGAGACAAAGATCGTTGATGGATGACTGCAGATTTGTCGACTACACGAACCTCTCCCACTGCAAATCGGAGACCTACATGGCATAACGATACTGAGAACTTGCCTAGTGAGTGATCCCAAAATCATCCTCGGGCAAGATGTCTTTCACCAAAATAACCCATGGGTGGATTGGAGCAGCGGATCAGTCTACATCAATGTTTGTGGAAGAAAACGACACATGACTTTGGTCGATCAACCCACAACACAACATTGGTTACAAGAAGCAACGGAGGTGGAAGCAGTAGAAGTGGCTGCGGCAGCCACAATATCATTGGACGTAGCCACAAGATATCCGCAATGCAGATATCAAGCATGGCTAGTCCACATGGAGACCACGGAAGCAGAGGAAATAGTAGGTACCAAGGCAACCACATCGGCCTCGACACCTGAGAAGCTCACAACCATTTTGGAGGACTTTGCATTGCTCATCAAGGAGCTCAAACGTGTTTTCCCCACCGCACTACCCTGAGATCTACCTCCACAGTGAAACACCAACCATCCGATAGACCTGAATCCAGACAATAGACTGACGGTGAGAGGAACCTATCAAATGAGGGATCATGAGCTGACCAAACACCAGGAGCAGCTGGATAAGATGCTCTGTTAGGAGTTCATCAGACCTTCCACGTCACCATACAGGGCACCTGCACCCTTTGTACAAGCAAAAACCGGAGAGATGCGGATGTGCGTGGACTAATGAGCGTTGAACAAAATCACCATCAAGCACCACTGCCCTCTTCCACGAGCACATGAACTTATTGACCACCTTCGCGGGATCCAAAATTTCAACAAGATTGACCTACGTAGCTACCATCATGAGATCCACGTATAGGATAAGAACATCAAGAACACAGCGGTCAGCACCAGGTACGGGCACTCCGAGTTCACGATCATGTTGCCTGGACTCGCAAATTTCCCTGCAACATTCATGACGATGACCAACTTATTCTCCCCGTACATTGACGAATTTTTCATCGTGTACTTCAACTACATTTTAGTGTATAGCTGTATCCCAGAGGAGCACAATGGACATCTTTGAAAATTCTTTGAGATTTCATAAAGAGATAAAACTATTGGAAAAGATCTTGAAGTACAACTTTGGTTGCTGTTCGTTCAAGTTTTCGTGCCACGTCATCGGCGGCGGACAAATCCCTATGGACCCAAAAATGGTGGAGGCAGTTGCTGGTTGGCCAATGCCAGTCATCTATGGCAGACGAATCCAACTTCGACAACAACATCAAGTATCGACCTAGAAAAACCAATCCGGCGGATGCTCTGAGTCGGTGACAAGACCTAATGGCTAATATCAACGCGCTACTCATCAAACAAGGCCCATACCTCACAAGGCTGCTCGCAAGGGATTACGAGGAGTTTGGTGAGTACGACAAAACTAAGTTTGGTTTGATGAATGCTACTGGCAGATCATTGGTAGATTGCTGGTGATATACTTGCCAGATTGTCGTCCCACCGAACAAGGAACTCCAACAAGTGCTCTTGGAGGACTGGCACGTCATTAGTCCAAGTGGATACTTTGGCAAGGGCAATATGCTCAAGAAGTTGGCAAAGCACTTTTGGTGGGGAAATATGCAGACTGACATGTCAGCCTCGTGAAAATCATGCGGTACCTATCAAAGACAAAAGTTTCATCGTGCGAGGCCACCCTGTGTACTCAAAACCACTCCCTGTTCTGGCGGAGTCGTGGGTCAATATCAGCATGGAATTTGTGACTGGATCGTGCGCCAAGCCCAAAGGACATGACATCATCCTCGTGGTGGTGGACAGATCTTCTCAAATGTCGCACTTCACAAGGACGACAACCACCATCACTGCAAAGCGTACCATCGTCGGCAACAGAGATGGTTACCTCACTAGCTGTTCTTAGTGCATGTTAACGACACGTTACGGGACTCAGATCCACCTATCAGCAGTGTTCCATGCTCAAACCAATGCAACATTTTGGCGTTAGAACAATTGATGGGGCTCCAACGTTCCTCTTTCCCTCTGGTTGAGGAATGGTGTCAGACCCTTGCAAAGACACTAGCAGTTATGAAGCGAGTGGCTGACCGACATCGCAGCAATGATGTGTTCAATGCTGACGATCGCGTCTTCTTTAGCTTGGCGAACATCAAACTCCAAGGGCAGGACTTGGAGAAGCAGAGAACCTGCTAGCCAAGATCGAGCAACTTCAAACTCCTTTCATCTCTTGACTTTGACTCCTTGACAGCATGGCGATCGATCCTCCTTCCCACATTAGCAAGCTGAGGCACTACTTGGGCTTACATGAATGTGCTCGGTGGAGATGTCACAACCCCACCTCTTACACAAGGGGACGGGGATACGGGGTACACAATTGAAGATACCACTGGACATCGACGCCTTGTAAACGTGACTGAGTATCTGGTCAAGTGATACGGATAAGACGCTGTGGACAACAACTGGGAACCCTATAAGAGTCTTCAAGACATCGGTCTAGATTGACGATTATTGTTTTTTTCACCGGCCTTCGTTTGCTAACGCAACCGGACGTTGTGATTAAAAGGAGAGAAGTGTTATGTCTCTGGTGTATCCAAGTCCCTAAACTCTGCGATTGGGCATTTTTTTCATTACTTTTTTTCATTACTTTTTTGACCCTCTGCGCATGAACCCCACAATTTTTACGTCGATCGTTCAAGGGCATTCTGGTTACCTGCCGCGACCCCTGGTGTTTTTCTCCTAAAAGGCTGTGAAATTTGTGAGAATGGTTGACAGAAGTGTCCTTAATCATATCGATGTTTCATTTTTTGGTGGACTTCTCGACAGTGCTAGAACTTTATAAAACTGCCCCTTGGTATTCTCAAAGCCCCCCGACTTCTGGCAAAACTTCTGAAACAAAACCACTCACTGTACGACCTTGCATGCACTACTAAGCTCTAGCATTGATGACCCGACATATGCCCCATTATGATTCTCATCATTATACACATGTGCTCATCGCACTCGATTTTACATACCAGATGTACACGAGTCCCTAATTTTTCTGAGTGAGTATGTCTGTTATTACATAAACAGCCCGTCGCATCGTGAGACTGCGACATTCACACCAACGGTCGAGGACAAAGCGGCCAACTACCCCGCCCTCAGTGAATCTTTTTGAACCTTCCAACAACTTTGACCACTCTCGCAAAAGCTACGACAAAAGTGTCACGACCTTTCAGTCGACTTCTCTATGCACCGAGACAAACATGGATTTGTAATGATGCATCTTGCATCTTCACCTTTGATTCTCAAAGACCACCGATTTGTGGGTAGACCTTCTTGAATCCAACCACTCATGACACGATTCTACATGTGTTGCTTGACAAACGAAGCAATGACCCCAACCATGCCTCGTCCGTAACTTGACAATTTTCTATATATGTTTGATCATTTTGACACTTGTCATCGAACTACACTTACTGCTAATTATAAATTGCTCAAATGTCTGCCTCACAACTTGTACCTGTTCACCATCTATGCTCCATTTAGCATAACACTTTGTATCAGAGCGCAACGGTGCTGGAGAGGCATCTGACTACTTTACCCATCCGGAGGACTACCTCGCACAAGCCGTCAACTCATCTTGCACGTCAAGACTTTGCAGACATTACGACTACAACATGAGGCAAACAGGCGCAACTGACCACCGGCAGCGGGTCTTTGGCGAGGACTTTGGCGATGAAGGAGCAGAATGTGCTGATGCGCAAAGAGACAGCAAATGCTAGCATGGCATGCTACGCGGCAACTAGATCAACCTGTACGGCTTCGATGACCAATCTGGTCACGGACCCAACGGCAACAAACCAGCTGCCCCTATCGGCAGCATTGATGACGACAGCGGGGACAACATGTGGCACTGGATGACAGGCGCGGTTCAACGAGGAACTGGGAAACTGGATCTCCACACCCGAGGGGATCAACAACCACCTACTCAAACAGCTCAATGTTGTGATGGAGGCTCTTCGTAACCCAAGCGCACGTGAAGCAGTTCTCATTGAGAGAAACTCCCAATGCTCAAGCCAACCCGAAATTTGTCTGGCTCCATCAGAACCATGCAATCCTAAAAACTCAAAAGGACCGACGGTTTGGATGTGGCTGACGAGTTTGGACGTATACATCACCGTTGCTGGGGTCAATTACGATAAACACAAATTTGACCTCGCAGCCGCGCTTTTGTGTGGCACGGCGTTAAGTTGGTGGTCCAATCAAAAGACCATCCAACAGTAGCAAGAGAACAACGGAGCATCATCGACGGCCAACGGCGCCTCTTTCATATCATCGAATGTAGGCGTACTATTCTTGGAGCAGATCAACCCTAATTGTGAGAACACGCTGATGCCACAAACCGGGTGGAATGAATTCTTGCGCGCGATACCCGCACGCTTTGGACGAGTGAACGAGAAGTCCAACGCATGGTACAAGCTCCAACGTCTCTGTCAGCAGTCCAACATGGCACAATACACGCAGAGATCCCGTAAGATCATCACCAGAGTAGACATTACCCTTGACGAACTTTGTTGTCACGACAATGAGGGCCTCAAGTGAGATATCCAGCGAGCAATCCCTCTTTTTGGCATCCAAAGTTACTTACCGTGGATGATCACCACTGCACAAAGGATCAACAGCGCCGACTACAACGCTTGGATCCAAGAGTCGGATGGCTTGCAACCACCTAACCACAATCATCGTGTAAACAAAAAGAACTAGTTGGTGGACTCCTTGACTCTGATGGAAGTGGACGCCGTCAACCACAAAGATACAAAAACCTGCTACAATTGCGGAAAAGTTAGGCACATCGCTCACTACTGTCAGAGCAAGCAGCAGGCCAAAAGAGGGGGGGGGAGGTCACAGAAAAACGAGTCAAGCAATGGCAAAGGGCGGGAGAAAAGGTGCAACTCTTCTCCGTGAGGAGCGATCTGCGCCGAACGATTGCCCATCTGAACGACCTATATCGTCGCACGGGGCTTCTCAGATTGCAGAGTTTGACAAGGGGTACAAGGATGACCAAGTGGCAATACTGCTAAAAGTTCAACCTCGAGGATGCAAAGTCACATAATGGTACCGGCACTATTGGATGGAAGAATTCACACAGCTTTGTGAGCATCGACATGGTTCGCAAACTGGGTTTGTAGACCAAATCAGGGTTGTTTGAATTCAAGACTGTTGAGGGGAGATTGCAGATACGGAGACTCCAATAACCATTATGACTACAAGTGGGAGATCTATGGGATGTAACGGTCTTGAGGTCTTTTCCAACGAGGGATCACAAAATCATCCTCAAATGAGATTTCCTGCATCGGGACAATCCGTAGGTTGACTGGAATAGTGACGAAGTCTAACTGGAGATCGACTGAGCATGTTGCCGGAGTGAGGAGGCTCCAGCAAACTGCAGGTAGTCCTGAGCGTGTGTTGGCTCCACCGGACGACACTCCAGGAGCATCGAGTCTAGCCGTCAGTCATATGCACGCCGATGTACACAAGCCGGGAGGACACGACAGAGCACAATGAGAGATGAGAGAAAACTAACAGACGCCGTGCATAATAGCTGGGAATCCTATGACAACCTTCAAGACATCAATCATCTCATGGACAGTTTTAACCGTCCTTTGCGGACCGCATCTCTACGCGCGTCGGGGCGTTAGGGCTAAAAGGGGGGGAAGTGTCACATACTAGACGTACATGAGTTCCTAATCTTTCTAAGTGGGCAATTCTGTTTTTACATGAACAGTCCATCACGTCGCAAGACTGCAAAATTGACTTGGACGGTCGAGGGCAAACCGGCCAATTGCCCTGCCGTGAGTGAAACTTCCCGAATTTTCCAACAACTTTGACCACTCTTGCAAAAGCTACGATAGAAGTATCACAATGTTTTGGTCGACTTCTTGATGCACCAAGAAAAATCTGGATTTGTAAAGATGCATCTCGTATCTGAAAAAAAATGTGTGGAAGCTTCTTAGCGATACAGCCGCTAACCAGGCGTCAGTGCCTGGTCATACTGTGACAACAATCACAAGTCGTACACACAACTGCAAGGTTCTGGCTTGGAGACACAAGACAAAATGTCAGAATGCTTCAATATCATTTGCAGAGAGAGATGAAAAATGACAGATCCATTGCATAAGTACTTGCCGCGGCGCACGGCGGGTGTCGCACGCGGCAGCACAAGGTCTGTCCTAAAACTGGCCCAAAGCCACCATTTTGGTCGTAACTCAGCGTAAACATGTCAGAATGCTATGCCGTCTGAACCCAGACATACAAAATCTCAAGCCAGACGCTAGGACTGGTCTCATACATGTATCTGGTATCAAACGGTGGACACACAATGCAAAAACATGCAAATTGGACTCATGAGAGGTCCACCGATAAACTCCTACGTGATGCAAAAAAAGGACAGGAGGTCCCTGGCAGCGTCCCCAGCTCTGGGACGGTCTTGGTCAGCTCCAAGCTGGTATTCCACCACCAAACGACACATCGGTACCACCTAAGTCTACATCAGGGATCTACACGGGCATGGACACGGTCGAGTGGTCATTAGTAAACTGCACGGGTTGACACCAACATCACAAATCACAACAGTATCTTCACCATCGTTTCTTGAAAATACCTGATTTCTTGGCGTACCTTCTCAAATCCAAAAACTCACGATCCTGAGAAGATGCGTACAAGCCTCCTAGCGACATAGCCATTGACTGGGCGTTAGTGCCCCGTCGGACGGTGACAACAGTCACAGGTCGTACACACAACGGCAAGGGTCTGGCTAGGCGACACCAGGCAGAGTGTCATTATGCTTCAATAGCATTTGCACAGAGAGATGACAAATGACAGGTCCATGGCATAAGTACCTGCCGTGGCGCACAGTGGGTGTCGCACCCGGCAGCACAAGGTCTGTCCTAAAACTGGCCCAAAACCAATGTTTTGGACGTAACTCAGTGTAGACATGTCAGAACGCTACGCCCTCTTAACGTAGACGTACAGAATCACAAGGCGGGCGCTACGACTGGTCATGTGCATGTATTTGACATCAAACAGTGGAAAGGTGATGGTCTTTGGTTAGCTCAAAGATGATAGTCCACGACCAGACGACGGACCGGTACCACCTGAGTCCGCATCAGGGATCTGCACGGGCATGGACACGACCAAGTGGTCACAGTAAACTATACACGTCGACAGAAACATCACAAATCACAACACTCTCCATGACATGATGGTATGCATGTCTGTACATGTGCAGCACTGAAATCAGTACAACGAGTGTAGAAAGAGTCGTGATACAAACCCAGACACACCCCACACTCAACCACTACTAGGCAAGGGACAAAGCCCAATAGAAGGATTGGCCACCCCATAGAAGGAACGTTTTGCGTGCTAGTGCATTTGTCAAGAAGTCAGCACGCTACATGTCTGTGCCAACCCATATGACGGAGATCACGTGTCGCTCCACCAGATCACGCACAAAGTGATGCTCAAGTGCAGTGTGCTTTGTACGAGCATGAAAGACACCAGAGTTCTCCGCAATGGCAAGGGCACTCTAGTTATCGCAACGAAGCACAATGGCGGGTACTAACTGACACAAATTAAGGAACACACGATGCAGCCATACTGCCTCAGCAGCCCCTGCACCCAGAGTCTGCCTCCGACGAGCTACGTCTAATGTAGCCTTACTTCCCGCTTTGCTAGGACAGAGCGGTAGCACCAAGTAGGAACATGTAACCGGTGCAACTGTGTCCATCTGGACTCTAGGCCCAGTCGCTGTCGGTGTAGCAATCAAGAACGAGTAGACACTGCCGCCGAAAGCACTGTCCAAGGTTTGGTGTGGAGACCATGTATTGCACCACTTGCACACCCGCATGAAGGGATCTACCGTGTGGAGCTTGCAAAAAAATGCAAGGAGGTTGATGATGAAGGCAATCTCGGGGGGTGTAGTAGTGGCCAGGTACATCAAAGATCCAATGAGACGGAGGTACAAGATCAAATCCACTGTCTCCTCCAGCTGTGTGGGATCGTCCACTTCTAGGGCATCCTGCCCGTCAGGTGTGAGTGGCGTGGAGACCGTGAGCACTACACCAAGGAGGTCACTGAAGTGCTCCCCCACGACGCGTGCATATCGGGCCTAATGCAATAGTAGTGTCCAACTTCTGTGGTCTCGCACGATCTCCATGCCAAGAAACACTGCTGCAGGACCAAGGTTCTTCATCCTATAGGCAGTTTGGAGGACCGCCTTGGCCTCCTTCACGGCCTTCATGGAAGGAGACGCAATCAGAAGGTCATCCACATAGACCAGGATGGCGGTGAACTACTCAGGCGTCCTTTTGATAAAGAGAGAGGGATGTGCCTCATTCTGTACATATCCCGCACGAGTCAAGGTGCCAGTGATCTCCTGGTTCCAACACCGAGGAGACTGCTTGAGGCTGTACAAGGACTTGCACAAGCGCCAGACCTTGTCACTGTCCTCAACGCCTAGAGGATGAGCCACGTAAATCTCCTCATCCAGAGAGCCATGGAGGAACACATTGTTCACATCCATTTGGTACAGTTCCCAATCATGCTCAGCAATTACACCGAACAGAGCTTGAGCTGAGGTCATGCAGCCAACAGGGGCAAAGGTGTCAGTTTAATGCATGCCCTCAATATGAGAGTACCCCTTGATGACCAAGCGAGCCTTGTGGCGTTCCAATGACACATACAGCTTCACTTTCTTACGAAAGACCCACTTGACCTAAATAGCCTTCCTCCTAGGTGGAAGGTTGACTAGCTCGTAAACTCCATGGTCTCGGATGGCGTGAAGCTCATCCTCATAGGCAGCACGCCAGGTGTTAGTATCCTGTGATGAGAAAGCTTCCCTCAGTGTGCCCGGATCAGGTGCCATAGAGGGAGAGCTCTAAGTGGAAAGTGCACACGCCTCACTGCTAGGTCTGAGAACCACAAGATCAGCTGCTACATCACAAGTAATATGAAACTCGCGAGTGACGAGATCGTGCCCTACGGGGCATACTGGGTGTACCTCTGTGTGCTTAGTGTGGGCACTCAAGCCTAGGGCCTTTGTGCCGGGATCACCACTCGCGATGTTGCGAGTGGTGCGGCTAGGTGCAGGACTCGACACTCACTCCGGAGTCCAATGGTCGAAGACGACCGCCGCGCTCACGGGAGTAACTTGGCCTTGAGGGGCTCACCTCAGGCACAGGGAAAGGCACGTTCACAGCTGGTGAGGGTTGAGGCAAAGGACTAGGTGATGTTCTGCGAGGAGATGCATGTGTGGGAGACACGGGACTGGGTGTGACAGTAGGAGCAAGTGAGGCACGACCACGCACAAAGACCAAAGTGCTGGCAGACATAGGTACATGATCACGAATGCCTGTGGGGTACGAGGGAACAGGGCTAGAAGCCGGCTGTGCTGGAGAGGTCTCTAGGCCGACAGCGATGATCTCTGGATCATCAAGAGCTGGAGACCGAGAAGTAGAGGGGGCTCGAACGAACACATCAGCCGAGCGAGAAGTGCTTGCAGGCTCAGACTCCCCAATCCATCAAGAAGCCTCAAACGTAGGAATGTGCGTGACAGACAGCGACGTGATTGAGGTCAGATTGTGGTACATGAGGGACTCAAAGAAAAGCGCGTCGTGAGAGTGGCAAGGACTCACCAAAGCCTGTGCGAAAGGAGGGAACGGACACAACAAGACCAAGATCAACAAAGTCACTACGACGACAGGTCATGTGATGAGTGGTACCAGGATCGATGATCCAAGTGCCACCGGGATCATGACCGGAGGATGTCACTGTACAACGGGCAATGGAGCCCTCGGCCTTAGACGGGCGTTGAGCAACAGGTGAGGAGGAACGACAAAGGGCACAAAGGTGCGACTCATGAATTGAATCGGTATTGTCAGGCCCATTGTCATCACATGCCAGTCGTCCCTCCCCACACGAGTCATCGTGAGCAACGAGAACAAACAAACAAGCAGCCTATGAGCCACCCGGCTGTGATAGTACACTCACACCTCCATGAAAGCGAAGCGCCAGAAGATGATGGAACTTGGTAATGGTCCGGTCACGTGGGTCCGGGTCGCCACTGCTCGCCGGTGAGGAGGCGGGAACTGCTGGAGTCATGGTCGCAGCGAGACCGGAGGCTGTGTTGCTAGACGCCTAAAGACGCTACACGCTTGCATCCTAAAGACCGCGAGTGATCCGCACCCAATCAAGCGACTGCTAGCACTCGGTGTAGCGATGAGCGCATCAATAGTTGTAGTAGTGGAAAGTGCATCTACTACTATCGTTTGAGGACTGTTGCTGCTGGCCCGTACCACGCTTCTTCCTACCCTTCTTCCCCTATGTCGTGGCTGCCACATCTTGCATCTGAGTCGGGGTAGCCGGGGTGAAAGGAGAAGAGGAGGGTGTGCCAGAGGATGACTAAGTGGTCTGCAAGAGGGGCGTCGGCGGCGGCGATGGCCGCTGTAGCAAGAGAAATCTCTTGGTGGGCCACGGCTGCCTTGCGGACGGAAGTGACCTAGAGAAAAACTGATGCGTCCAAGGGAGGAGCTGAAGTGAGGTGGAGAAGGGCTCGAGCACGGCGCCACTGTACCTCGAGAAGATGTCTACGTGCTCAAGAAAAACTCCGATCGTGATCGTGCGAAGTGCCCAAAGCTGTGTACCTCCTGAAGTCCCAAGGCACATGTAGATATGCTTTGCACGCCGATAGTAGTCGGCTGCGAGCTCAACAGGTCCTTGAGAAAGGGAGTGCAAGGCGCGAATGTGAGCCGCGCAGGTGGCGTGTGTCTCTGAAGCAAACAAGGACGGTGCCAAGTCCCAGCCGCCACGTGGAACAGCACCCGCGCCCGTGTAGGTCTCTCCAAGGAAAGGGCGACAGTCCACAACAGTCTCGCGCGGCATGGCATAAAGGAGTCCGTGCATCGCTTGAGCCATTATCAACACCTCAGCTCGGTCTGTAACCTATTACGGACTGTGATAATAGGGCCATATCCCCTCTGAAGTGGCCTGGACATGGAAGAGAGTCTCCCAACGACCAAAGCCGCCATCGCTGACAAAGCGTGGGGGTGGTGTCTCGAAGTCCTTGGGTTGCCGCTCAGTAGGGAGAGCAACCACAGGTTGGGAAGGACGAGGGATGGGAAAGACACCGGGATGAGGAAAGTCGCCGAGGTAGGGGTCAGGCGAGGATCAGTTCTCAACCGGGAACCAGAACGCGTCTCAAGCTGGCGAAGACACTCCTGAAGCCCGCGAATCTCCCTCTCGTGGGTGTCATCCTCCATGCGAGGCATGTCGTGGTCCTCATCCAATGGATTGAAAAGTGGCGGGTCCTGTCTAGCTGCTCTCCTCGGTGTAGATGCTCACTGTTGTGCAGAAGGTATGGCACCGCCGACTCCCCCGGATGTTTGCTGTGGGGCCGTGGACTGACCACGAACAAGATCAGTGAGCGCACGAGTGGCATCAGTATGCTAATGCTGGTGACGATAAATCTCATCCTGCGGACTACGCAGGTCCGCGATGGCCTGCGAGCGTGGGCTCACAACCCTGGAGGAGGAGGAAGAGGGATCTGGTGGTCCTTTGCCCTTGTCACCGGTCGGAACCATGTCAACACTCAATATGGACCGGGACGTCAAACTGATCTGACTGCAAAACTGTTAGCGTTTCTCAAGGATTTGTAACCCTAGTAAAAAATGATGTTTCAGCCAAAAATTTGGCAGTGTTGGTGCTCACGTCATCACTCATAATGATGATGTCAACATGACGCATGTCCAAATGAGGCAAAATTTGGAGCAATTATGCCCTGAAGGCGGTGGTTTTGTGCAAGAAAACCTTCAAAAAAGTCAAAAACGTCACCGTTTTTTTTTTAGCCCAAAATCCGGAAAAAATCTAGATCTGAGAGCGTTGTTTCATTTCCTGGAGCCTACAAGGCAAGAAATGAGCCGGGAGTGGAAGCGATGGATAGGGCTCTCTCTGCGCGGGCGCATCTGCGCCTTCATAGGCGTCGCCCCGCAGTCCAAGGCCTGGCGGTTCTGGGACCCTGAACGACACCGCATTGTGGAGTCTCGAACGCTCTCTTCTTCAAGCATATTGCCTTCTGCGACCTTGCTCGCATCCACGCTCTGCGTACTGCTCATGCTCCTGGGTGTATCGGACCCCGTAGTGTGGGGGAGGCTCCTATCACGGTTGGCAGAGTACCCTCGGCTAGTACGGTCACTCCGTCGCCGACACCCCAGGGGCTGTCTCCAGAGACTGTGCCCACCGGCACCCCTAGCCATGCCCCATCTGCGGCCGGCTCCTCTGTCCCTGACTCTCCACCATCACCCGTATCCGAGTCTGTGTCCGAGTCTACCTCCGCGTCTGAGGCTCTGCCTGATCCTATGCCTGGTTCCGCGTCTGAGGATCAACCTGATCCTGCGTCCGCGCGTGGCTTTGAGTTGTCCCTGCCTCCGGCCGCGGATGTGCCTGCGTTTCCCGTGTGCCTCTCCCCGGCTGCTGAGGCCATGCCAGCCTCGAGTAGCGCGCCTACCGTGCAATTCACACTGGCATGTGAGGTAGCAGAGCCCATTGCTCCTGCCCCATCGGAATCCTACACACGGGCACCTGGCAGACGTCTCCGCCCTCGTCCCACGCGCATCGTCGTCAGTGGTGACCCGGGCACGAAGGCCCTCGGCCTGAGTGCTCGTAGCCTTGCTGAGGTTCACCCTGGCTGTGCCACTAGTATGGCACTACTTGCTCATGAGCACGGTCTTGCTTGTGACGCGGATGAGTCCATGGTGATGGTCGACCCTCCCTCTGCGGCGTATGCTCTGGCTACACGTAGTGCACCAGTGATGTCTCCCGATCCCACCAGTCTGCTTGAGGCCTTGTCAGCCCCCGACGCTGAGCAGTGGCGCACTGCCTGCCAGGTACAAGGCACAAGGCCCTCCGAGAGCACGGCGTCTTTGAGCTGGTGGACTTGCCAAAGAACCGCAAGGCCATAAAGCCCAAGTGGGTCCTACGAAAGAAACGAATGCCTTATGGCACCGTGGAACACTACAAAGCGCGCCTGACAGCAAAAGGCTTATCGTAGGTCCCTGGCGTGGAATACACCGAGACCTTTCCCCCTGTTGGCCGGATGACGACCACGCTCACGCTGCTGAGCCAGGTGGCACAGCATGACTGGGAACTCCATCAGATGGATGTCAACAATGCGTTCCTAAACGGGGACCTTGAGGAGGAGATCTACATGGTCCAGCCACCCGGGTTTGAGGATGGTACCGGTCTTGTGCACCGGCTGCGGAAGGCCTTGTACGGTTTGAAACAATCACCTCGATGCTGGAATCAGGAGCATGCTGAGACGCGCTGGGTACGTTCAGAGTAATGCTGACCTATCCCTATTCCTCTCACCGTCACCAGCACTGCTCGCTGCTATCCTCGTCTACGTGGACGATCTTCTGATTGCCTCACCCGACCTGGGAGCACTGAATGCTGCCAAGACCGTTCTTTTCTCGGCTTACAAGATGAAAGATCTTGGTGAGGCCTCTGTCTTTATGCGGATGGAGATCGTGCGCGACCGTGTCCGCCACTCACTCCGTGTCCATCAAGGACGCTACGCAAAGACAGTGGGAGAGCACTTTGCCAACCTCCTCACTGCCGTTCGCACAGCCTCCATGCCCATAACCCTTGAGGGGCAGGCTGCCCTGAAGGTGGATGACCCAGCTCACATGGGGGAGCCAGTCGATGTGACCCTGTACCTACGAGTCATCGGCTTGCTCATGTACTTGGCCACCACGACACGACCCAACATTGCCTTCACTGTCAACCTGCTTGCTCAATTCTCGCAGGCTCCACGCCAGCGAACACCGGAGGGCGTAATCTGGTGTGTGCACTACATCCTCTCCACCGCACGCTTCGGCCTATGCTTTTGCAAGCAGGTGTCCGTTGTGCTCGATGGGTACACAGACAGTGACTGGACGTAGAGTCCGGATGGCAAGAGCCGCAGTGGCTACATCTTTCTCATTGGAGGCACTGTAGTGTCGTGGCAAAGTGGGAAGCAGGGCTGCATCGCACGAAACACCGTTGAGGCAGAGTACGTTGCTCTAGGTGTCGGTGCAGAAGAGTGTGTCTGGCTCGTCCGTCTGTTGCGTGAACTACGTCAGTCCATTCCCCCCGTGGTTCTCCAGTGTGACAACATGAGCGCAGAGGCCATTGCTGAGAACTCATGTGTGTTCGCACAAAGGACATCACTGTAGAGCACCACTTCGTGTGTGATCTGGTTGATCGTGGTGAGATCCGAGTCATCCACGTGGGCACTGACAAGCAGTGCGCATATTTTTTGACCAAGGCTATGGGTCGTTCGAAGTTTCATGCGGCCACTCGTTCCGTGGGACTCTGCCCCATCCCTATTGCAGGTTGAGTCCTCATGTGCCACCTTCCGTGTGTTGTGCTTACTGCCTGTACGTGCTGTGCATTTCCTGCTCTGTACAACGTTAGTGTCTGCAAGTGCATGGACGTGTTTCTCCCTCCGCTCATGGGGGAGTGTTATTGGCTGTGTTGTACACGGCTTACGTTGACCCCTCGGCTCATGTCCATTCACGTGCACATCCCTGAGACTAACAGGCTCAGCAGGTCCCTGACAAAGGGAGTGCAGGGCGCGAATGTGAGCCGCGCAGGTGGCGTGTGTATTTGTAGCAAACAAGGACAGTGCCAAGTCCCAGCCGCCACGTGGAACAACACCCGCACCCGTGCAAGCCTCTCCAAGGAAAGGGTGAAAGTCCACAACAGTCTCACGCGACATGGCATAAAGGAGTCCGTGCATCGCCCGAGCCATTATCAACACCTCAGCGCGGTCTGTAACCTATTACGGACTGTGATAATAGGGCCATACCCACTCTGAAGTGGCCCAGACCTGGAAGAGAGTCTCCTAACGGTCAAAGCCATCATCGTTGACAAAGCGTGGGGGTGGTGTCTCGAAAATCCTTGGGTTGCCGCTCGGTGGGGTGAGCAACCAAAGGTTGGGAAGGACGAGGGATGGGAAAGACACCGGGATGAGGAAAGTCGCCAAGGTAGGGGTTACGCGAGAATCGGTAACTGGGAACTAGAACGCGTCTCAAGCTGGCAAAGACGCTCCTGAAGCCCGCGAATCTCCCTCTCATGGGTGTCATCCTCCATGCGAGGCATGTCGGGGTCCTCATCCAATGGATCGAAATGTGGCGGGTCCTGTCTAGCTGCTCTCCTCGGTGTAGATGCTCACTGCTGTGCAGAAGATATGGCACCGCTGACTCCCCCGGATGTTTGCTGTGGGGCTGTGGACTGACCACGAATAAGATCTGTGAGCGCACGAGTGGCATCAGTATGCTAATGCTGGTGACGAAAAATCTCATCCTACGGACTACGCAGGTCCGCAATGGCCTGCTAGCGTGGGCTCATGACCCTTGAGGAGGAGGAAGAGGGATCGGGTGGTCCTTTGCCCTTGTCACCGGTCGGAGCCATGTCAACGCTCAATATGGACCGGGGCGTCAAACTGATCAGATTGGAGAACTGTCAATGTTTCTCGAAGATTTGTAACCCTAGTAAAAAATGATGTTTCAGCCAAAAATTTGGCAGTGTTGGTGCTCACGTCATCACTCATAATGATGATGTCAACATGAAGGATGTCCAAATGAGGTAAAATTTGGAGCGATTATGCCCCAAAGACAGTGGTTTTGTGCAAGAAAACCTTCAAAAAAGTCAAAAACGTCGCCGTTTTTTTTTCCAGCCCAAAATCCGGAAAAAATCTAGATCTGAGAGCGTTTTTTCATTTCTTGGAGCCTACAGGGCATGAAATGAGCCGGGAGTGGAAGCGATGGATAGGGCTTTGTAAGAGCTTTAAACTCTTAGCTTTTTAACAAACTCTTAGACTCAAAAGTAGTGGTCAAATGGGGCAGTTGCATTCTCTCACGTCCGGGGAGGGTGGTATGTGCGACCTGAGTTAAGCTTCAGGGACCCTTTACAGACCCCTTTCTCAACATCTCATGCCTCAACTGCTACTGGAGGGGGTTAGTAAACCCTTGGCTCCCCTGTTGAGGTTGCGTGGTGATGTGGTTGCAAGGGCGTCTCCGCTACTACAATATGGTGCAGCGGGTCACCGTGGATTTGTGCATCCTCCCAAGATCATGGCTTTAGCCATGGCTCTCATTGCTGCTGCCATTGCTGCGTCTATGGTGCGCACCTTTGCGAGGGATGCCTCACCGCTATGATACCATGAGAAGATGCACACAAGCTTTCGAGCAACAGAGTTGTTGACCGGGCGTCTATGCCGTGTCAGACGGTGATTACAATCATGTCGTATACACTACAGCAAAGGTTTGGCTAGAAGACACAAGTCAAACTGTCGTAATGCTTTAGTAGCATTTGCAGAGAGATATGACAAATGACAAGTCCATGGCATGTTTACCTCCAGCGCACAAGGCGGGTGTCGCACGCGGCAGCGCAAGGTTTGTCCTAAAACCGGCCCAAAACCACTATTTTGGCAAGAACTCAGCATAGACATGTCAGGACGCTATGCCGTCTCAACCTAGACGTGCAGAATCTTAAGCCAAACGCTACACATGCATGTATCCATAATCAAACGGTGGACACACAATGCAAAAACATGCATATTGGGCCCACGGCCAGTCCACCGATAAACTCATATTGTTGTTGTGTGTGTCGTACACAGCTTACGGTGACCCCTCGGCTCATGTCGATTCACGTGCAGATCCCTGAGACTGATGATGGTGGCAGAAGACCGGCAACCGATGGCGACGGGCGCCCAGAAGACTCTCATACTTTTTAGATTTGTGCTGTGGGAAAGCACATAGGCATGGAGCCTATCAGGACGTAGATCTTGTTGATGCGGCCGTTCTGGATTCAATGGCTCGTCGTTCTGACGTGTCTGCATGGAGTTATGGCCAAAACTGTGTTTTTGCCACTGTTTTGTCCAGCTACAAAATTGCGCCCTTGTGCGCTGCGTGTGTGTGTGCAGTCACTAGGTCTGTGACACTATTTAGGTTGTCCAACCGTCATTTGTCATCTCTCTTTGCACAATTCAACATTTGTAGCTTCTGACACTTGTGTTTATGTCCCTAGCCAACTCCTTGCTGTTCTCACCTCCACTTGTGTGTGCTAGTGACTTAGGTGGCCGGCTTGTACTGCCACGCCAGCGACAACAGTGCTAGGAAGCTGTCTTTCACCTTTGTGTTGCAGAAAAACTATAGGAGGTCCCTGGCAGCATGCAGAGCTTTGGGACGGTTGTCGATTTGCTCCAAGGTGGTAGTCCACCATGAGACGTCGCATCGGTACCACCTAGGTCCGCATCAGGGATATGCACGGGCATGGACATGGCTGAGTGGTCACACTATACTGTACAGGTGGACATGAACGTCACAAATTACAACAGATGCGACTCTGCACGCGTCGCTCGACAAACGCAACAACCCCGACTATGCCTTATTGGTAACTCGACACTTGTATATATATGTTTGATCGTTTCAACACTTTTCATGTAAGCACACTTACTGCTAATTAGAAATGGTTCAAGTGTCGCAAATTCTTAATCGTGTTTTGCCTCGCAACTTCTACCTGTTCACCATGTACGCTCCGTTCAGCATAACACTCGACACTAGTAATCGTAGCACACTCACTGCTTAATACAAATGATCTATTTTCCCAAATATTTGAATATTCTACTGTCCCACATCTCATGCCTGTGAACCACTTACGTTCCGGTCGGCCTAACATACACAACATGTTACGTGATTTTGAGGAGTGTAGAGGTTTTCTTGTGCTTTGCATAAGAAGGGGCTTTCAATGGGTTTGATGTGGCCCACAAAGCTTGTTCAGACACTGAAAGGGAAATCATGTCGTGAAGAAGGAATCTAGTAGATGGTGGCATGTTTTGAATCCATTGCCAAAAGTGAGTTATGATGTAGCATCTGCCTCCCAACACATTTTGCCCCCAATATTATTGTTTAAAGTGCTACCGGTGAAATGTGTGAGCCAAAAATGAATAATGCTGCACTTGATTCAACAATGTGACTGGCCGTCTCTGTGTGGAACTCCGCGAAGGTTCACGAACTGTCCTCCTGGTCTGTGATATGGTCAAGATTTAAACCCCAAATTGTCGCTGGATTGCAGCAGTGGTTTGTCCCGAAGTGGCATCCTCGAAATTCGCGCCCCCCAAGAAGAGCATCGACGAGCGGGCGGGTAGATGCAGTACAAGCTCCTGGCGCTGGAGTGAAACGGGCAGAAATGAACCGTGCTAGGCACGCCACGCTGGCGCGCGTCGAAAATCGCTACTCAGCCACGTGTGACTTTAAATTTCTTTTTGTCTAAGTTGAAAGCGAGTTGAGTTTGTGTTCGACAAGAAGAGCCCAAACCACGAACCAGTGACCTTGGGTGCGTTGAGGTAGCCGTCGTTGAAGCTACATTAAAGAGTATGATATGCAAAGAGCACAAATTTGTTGCGAGATATTTCTTACCCGTACTTCACGAGGGTTTCGTTCTCTCGCTCGCGGTTTGAACAGAAAAACGCAACCCCTTCACGAGTTATGGTGGAGGGAAACCTTGAATATCGGCGAAGCAGCGGGAGTCGGTCAAGAATTTGTGAAAAAAGTTTGCTAAGGGCAAACAAAATTTCCATCCGTGAGGACGACTGCGGATTGGAAGGAATCGACGGCTTCGCAGATGTCAAGAAGGAGAAAGCTCAAAACAAACACACACGAAGTGTCCAAGGATCTGGCGCCCAAATTTCCTGGAGGCACATATTTTAGCGTTTATTGCGAGAACGAGATCATTAGAACGACTCCCGACAAGTTGAGAAAAACCCGTGTGCATTGATCCAAGGAGGGCGATGGGCACATCAAACTCAATCAAATCTACCACAAATCGCAGAACCATTTCGGACTCCCTTGGCAAAGGCGGAAAACCGTTGCAGCTGCGCCCTTGCTTCCGCGCACCGCTCGCCCTCAAGCACGCCACCGCAGGAGGGGCTGTCAGCGGTTCTCCAGCCTCCCGCAGCAGAGCAACGCCTGCTCCGCCCACCCGCCACCTCTGACCCTTCGTCTCACGCCCTCTTCTCCGCCTGTCCACCAGAAGCGGCGACTTCGGCACAGTTACCTTCCAACCATTGCGGAGCCCCCTCGACCACCCGGTTCAATTCGTAGCTTGTGCTCATTTGTTTTTCGTTCGTTCTCCCGTTCTCCGTGAGGTACCTTCAGCACACGCAGCCGCCGAGTGGCCTTCCCGTGAACTTTACGACGGAGGCCACTAACGCACACACCGCTACTCCCCACAAAAGCACACCTCATATCAATATGGCGGACTCGTTGTCTTCCACCGTGCCCACGTCTTCGGCGCCGGGGCCTGCCGCCGATGGCGGCAAGAAGCGAGCGTTCGGACGCACCCAGACCGTGCATCAGCTGCTTGGCTCCGGCAAAGGTGGGTTGCCCTGCCTGGGTGGACAGTGCGCCTCACCACCACTTGCGCTCAACTGCGTTCTGTCATTTCTCAGAAGCGCCCTCCTTTGGGATCGCCGACGGCAGCGCTTCTGGCCTCGCTCCTTGTGCAGCCCCTAGCCGAGGTGACGTGAGCGCTGGGCCACAACCATGCAAGGCCCGTCACCTCACCCGCGTCCTCCCTCCGCTCGTTGCTAGACTGCTCCCTCAGGTACCCGCCGAAGCGGAACAGACGACGAATCAGGTCACCCGTCGGCTAATTCTGCCTACCCTGTGTCTCGTCTCGTGCTGCTCGCACGAAGGATGTCGGATTTCGTTCTATCAGCATACCGTCCACCACCTGGTAGTGACAGGTGCGCCCAAGCGAAGAGGTTGGCCTGACCTGCCAGACCAGTCTGCTGCCGAGACTCGAGCGAAGCCGCCTGTTGGACTCACCTGCGGCGTGTTGGGTCGCGGCTTGCTCTCCTGGTGGTGCCGGGCGTGGGAGAGTCACTCGGCCTGTCCTTTAGTCGTGCCGACACACAGTCGTGGTGGGCTCCGGCCACGGGACAGAGTGCACCAACCAGCCGCAGGCCGGCAGGTGAACATGATGTTGCGCCAGTGGCGCCACGTCACGTTTATAGTATATGGCGCCGCGCCACGTCTGTGCACATTGCTCATGGAAGAAGGAGATTAAGTTTCCGTTCTATTCCCCACAAGGACTCTACTGCAGGTTGTGAGTGCCTGAGTGAGGGCTGGGAGGCAGCTGTAAAGAGCGTCCTCACGTCGGCCCACTCACTCAAGGCATACGATCGCAAGCATGTCCTTCCCGACCTCTGGCTGTCCGTTCACCGGCCTTCCGCTCTCCTGCACTCTTAGCTCCTGTCGTCGAAGGGCAACGGGGTAGGTGGAGGAGTAAGGAGAGATAAGCGCAAGGATGTCATCCGAGAGGGATGAACTTATAGCTGGGAGTACGAGATCCTTGGGGTGAGTCAGGAGTCGTCAATCAACCCCGTATGTATTCAGATCGGGCCCTTTCCACATGCTTCTTTAGTCTGCATAGCACGCTCCTGTTTCCCTCGCCTACCTCCACCCCCTATCCTCTTCCCCTCCTCCCTCTACCTCGTTCGTC
>SZWC01001499.1:146488-158373 GCA_023375785.1 Penium margaritaceum
GTGAGGAACATGGTTCCAAACCCAGTTTATGTAGGACATGGCCTCAAAAGAGAAGAGCGGAGGCAGCTCAGAGGTACTCAACTGGGTGCAAAAACCATGTGCATGAGTCTAGTTCTAGCATTTGGAGACCCCATTTTGGTGGGTTTGTAGGGAGCCGATGGCTCCATACACACCTCGCGAGAGGACATGATGCAAACAGTAGGCCTCATGAAATCCCCACCCCGTTCATAACAAAAGGCTCGCAAACGATGACTACACTTGAGTTCAGCCTGGGGAAGCCAAGACTCAAATGTGGAACACACGTCATTCTTTTGCCATAAGGCAAAGATCCAACGCATGCGGGAAAATTCACCTGTGAGACAAAGGACGTAGCGACCAGCCCCTCCCCCCCAAGGCATTGTGAGCAAAGGGATCCGTGACATCAATCTTCAAGAGGTCAAGGGGATGGGTGGTGTGAGACTTAGCAGTGGAGAATGGGAATTGACACGTTTTTCTTTGAGCACAGTCAAGACAGTCAATAGAGCAAGGTGTAGGGAAGGTAGATGCACCATGGCCGTGAGCAGGAACGTTGCAAAGCAAGATGTAAATGGCAGCGGTGTGAATGTGGCAGAGATGGTGGTGCAGCAACTGTGTATGCTGGGGAGAGGGAGTGTGTAACATGAAAAAGTGCAACTGTGGTAGGTATTAGAACAAACGGATGACACAAAACAGGCGATCACAACGTTTGCCTGGAAGGAAGATGCAGCCAGTGGTGCGATGCGAGACACACGCAACGCCATGGCTAGAGGAGAATTCCATGCCCTCGTCATTGAGTGTCATGACAAAGATCATATACAGCTCAAGAGAGGGCACGTACAACATCTCTGGCAGGAACAGCTCCCCGCGGGTCCAACAAACTGGATCACCCCAGCATTCTAAACCGGGAGGAGTTGGTGTGAGCCAGTGCAAAGAAATGGATAGAACCAACAGTGCCAACCAATGCCCGGAGGAGCATTGGAAAGAACAGGCTTGGCGGTGAGACGGTCAAGTTGGGGTGCTTTCACCTCCTGGAAGATGTCTGACAACTCGGGGATGATGCCGTTGACTGCGGACAGCTGCCCGGGTGCTGTCTTGCCAAGGTCGCGTAGCAAGCGGAGGTTGCGAGCCAAATAGGCATCAACAATCTCGTCATCACGCTAAGACAATATACTGAACTGGACAGTGAGGATGCTCTATGTTGCATGCCCTGTGACTATGGTGCATTGCTTGATGAGTGCGTATGCGCCAACTAGGTCAGCAGGTATACGACCCATTATGTCAGTATTGTAGGACCTGATCTGGTCACTGAGATCATCGGGCCTGCCACGGATGAGTGCACAAACAACGCAGGCGGCCTCAGAATTCAGAGGAGGAAGGAGAGGATTGACAGAGGAATTTGGTTTATGGTAGTATTCCCAAATCTATTCTCCCTGTGTCCAAGCACTAAAGCGAACCTCCCAAGGCGAGAAGGTAAGGTTAGAGGTGAAATGATGTGACTGCCAGTCAAAGTATGCCTTGTGCTATGAGGGCAATGTGAGAGCTTTGGCGGCTGCTACACCGACGGCGAAGGCAACTGTGAAAGATTTAGAAGAGAGAGAACCAGAGGCGGCAGATGCAAAAGCGGGTGTAGAGGACAATGCAGGAGAAATGCCAGCAGCAGTGGAAGCAGAGGGAGTGGTGCGAAGTGTGGGTTGGAGACCAAGTCAGCCATGTGATCAGCAAAGGTGTCCTGATTGACGTGTTCACTGCGCAACCTTTCCTTCGTAGTGCGTTGGGTAGTGAGTGCAGCTTGGAAGCAATATGCTTGCGCTACAGTTCTGCCCGTACAGCAGCGTAATGGTTGTCGTCAACCGGCATGGTGCCATGGATGTACAGAGTTGTACGTGGCTGTATGAAGTTGTAAAGGGTTGTATAGTGCTTTACAGAGTTTTACAGAGTTGTATAGGGTTGTCAGATTTAAACAACTCCCTAGAAACTAGTACGTCCATTTTCTCCGCTCCGTAGAGAATATTTTGTCAGAGTTTCTCTCGCCCCAGTGGGCATGGAAAAATCTGCTGAGTGTGTCACTGAAGGCTGTGGTTCAAGGCAATGGACCTGAACGTAGAAGCACACCAACACAGAGGCAAGAGAGGGAAAGCAAGGGCAAGAGAGTGCCAAGCTCACTGGGCCTAACGACGGAGTGAGAAGAGGGGAGGAAACACAACTGCTAGAGATGCCGTGATAACTACTACGGTGGTTGACATGAAGAAAATGAGGCACACAACCCCTGTCAATGTAGCTATGAGTAAAGACATGATTGTAGTTGTAAAAACAATCACCTTGATGTGGTGACTGGAAGTCAGAGATGAAGGATTATATGAGGGCAGCGTTGTTGATGTGTGAATACAGGCCACTACACTTGAGAGTGCAATGGCTGCTGCTGCTGATAGTGCTTCTACTATGTCTGCTGCTGAAAGGACCAATGTAACGATGTTGACTACAGCCGCTTCCAGGGCTTCAAAATTGACTGCATCAGTGTTGTACATCACAATGGCTCGTCCAACGGCAATGCTAGCAAGTGCACAAGTAGCGCGTGTTGTTTAACAAAACATGGAGGAAAAAATAGCACTATTTCTTCTAGGTCGGAAAGAATGTCGGAGGGTGTCAATGAAGCTGATTTTTTGCCAGTGTCTGCTGGAGATTTAGTGTGGTGAGGAAGGAAAGGCCTATGGACTGCTGTTGCTGCTAGTGCCACTGCACCAGAGATGGTACGCTGACTCGTTTGATGTGTCCTATGGGGAACGGATGGGCTTATAGAATACTCGAGGGGTATTGGATCTCGCGGTAGCCCTATGGCTGGTGCGTTCTATACCATTGGTGTGCCGTTGTCAGAAGACTGGCAATAGGTAGCGTACTCAGTAGTGTCCTCCTGCTCGTAGTCTGAGGTCTGCGGTCCAGGGTAATACCCTGGAATACGGCGGCAGAGTTGCAACCATACCTCGTGCTCTGTCCTCCTCCTGTAGTAGGTAACCTCGTTCTCAATGTAAGCGGGCTCACGTACAACAATGGGTGAGGTCAGGACAGGCTCAATTACTGGTTGTGATGACAAGGTGTTGATTTTCTAGTTTTTTTCCGGACTGCACATCAAAATCGCTGTAGTCATTGTTGCAGAGTCGACGAAGGGTGATGAACGGGGACCACTATTCTATGCTACAAGAGTGGAAATAGAGGCTGATGTCTCACCCGCTGCTGCCAACGTGCTACTTCAGCTGTTGTCGCTATTGCAGCTACTACTGTTGTTGTAGATATTGTGGCTATGGCACCTTAGAAGTGACGAGAGAGGCACTTGCTGTGGGACTGCAGTTGTGGCAATCGCTACCGCCACCAACGGACACAGTGGTGGTGTTGTAGATATAGATGTATTGCGAGCTGTAGTTGAGGCAGTTGTGCTTGTTGTAAGTGGTACACATGGTTGGCGCTAATGTAATAACCGTGATTGAAGTTTTATTGCAGACGTACCATGTGTCGATGGTGTCATTGCTAGTGCCAATGCAAGAGGGTAGATTGTGGTACAGCTGGGGTCAAGGTGCATGTGGACTAAAGCATGCTGTTCTGAATGAGAATTGGCACTAAACCTCAAACGATGCTGTTGCTGCCACGATCACAGCTGCCGTGGTCAATGTGGTAGTCATAGCTGGTACCCGGGTGCAGATGCACCATGGGGGTGTGGTAGAGGAGTGTAGAAGAATTGAGGAATGGCCTAATGCCAACGTTAGGGTTGCTACTAAAGAGACAGCCATGGTATATAAAAGCACGGACATGTGCGGGTGCAAGCTGCTTGCTGTCAGCAGAATTGTTGCAAGAGATGAGACTGCTTCAACCACCACTAGGGCGAGCTAACACCGCACAGGTGGACTCATCCTGGATCGAAGGTGGGAGGAACAGTCCCCTCCTTTCGTGGTAGGCGTGGATATCCTTGTTTTGATAATAGTATGTGGTAAAGGGTTGCTAGTGCAGCACACATAGAAAGCAAGGAAGCAGGAGGCACGATATGGCTCCATAGACGTAGAAAGCCCGGCACTTAGAAGTTCAAAAGACAAGGACAAAAGGTTTTTTAAGGAGTCACAAGATAGCGAGGTATTCGTAGCCAGTTGACCGGGCCACCCACACGAGATGCTACACGTGGAGTCCAACCGCCACCCCAGGATCAGATCGGACCAGTCAGTATGAGTAACCACCGGCAGCGTGCGGCCGGTGGTTACTCACACGTCGAGAACCACCGGCAATCTGGCCGTGTAGGATCAGCAGCTCAGCATCACACCTCAACATTTCTACCCAAAACATGCATATCCAGGACACAATCAACCACATCGACTACGAGCGCATGTAGATGCATGCCTCCCCGTAATGTTTGCTCCAACGTGTGCTAAGCAGCGACCAAGCATGTTATGCTGAAAAAACATCCACTCTCTTGAGTACAACTGAGCATGATGACGTGGAAACCATGCTTGCACTTTGCTAGGATGCCAATGGTGCATGGTCCATCATATGTGCACCTTGAGCTTCCCTTTAGTTTAGTCATGTACAGTGATATTGTGTGTGTGTGTGTGTGTGTGTGTGTGTGTGTGAACAGATTCAAGAGGTCACTTGTGTGTCTTACTCCCATGACCAACACCAGGAACCCATTCNAACAAAGGAGGGCAATGTCTTCGCGGCATGGTTCAATCTCGACAAGAAGGCTCTCGCCGTTGTTGTGTCCTGCGTACAACCATCAGTTCCTTCACACATCAGCGGTTGGATAGTGACAACCACAACATACAACAAACTAGTCAAGGTGTTCGAGCCCTCCTCACTTTGCCAACCGTCTCTTCATTCTACAAATCTTATCAGCATGAGGCTGGGTGAAGGGGAGGATGTCTCCTCCTTAGCGCCAAATGTCACTCTTGTAACAAGTCACCAGCATGGGGTGTGACCTAGATTCCGATATGTAGGCCATGTTATTGCTAATGAAGCTGCCACACAGCTGGGGTCCTGTAATCATAGTGATTGGAGGGTGGACGCCACATGCAAGTTTCCTACACCACTGTCTCGGATTATGAAAGGAACGAAGCCATGCATCATAGCAGCAGTGAAGAAAACATGACTGCCTCTATCTCACGAAGCAGTGGCACTACTCGCAAGACCTCCTCTTTTGGCTATAGAGGAAACAATAGCAAAGACAGCAGTGGTAGGGGACTAAAGCGGCAAGGAATCTACCACAATAGTGGCAAGGCTGGGCATTGCCGGGTACCCAAGAAGGAGGGAGGAGATCGGGATGGAAACAGAGGTTGGAATGGTGGGAAGGATCTGACCAGCTTGATGGCTAAGTGTGCCTCCAACAAAGGGAGGTTGATACTATGGCCAAAGGCATATGGCCTGAATCCAAACACTAATGAGCACACCGCACATAAGAAGAGAGAGAGAGAGAGAGAGAGAGAGAGAGAGAGAGAGAGAGAGAGAGAGAGAGAGAGAGAGAGAGAGAGAGAGAGAGAGAGAGAGAGAGAGAGAGAGAGAGAGAGAGAGAGAGAGAGAGAGAGAGAGAGAGAGAGAGAGAGAGAGAGAGAGAGAGAGAGAGAGAGAGAGAGAGAGAGAGAGAGAGAGAGAGAGAGAGAGAGAGAGAGAGAGAGAGAGAGAGAGAGAGAGAGAGAGAGAGAGAGAGAGTTCATCTCTCTTGATCCATGCAAGAAGACCTTCAGAGTCCCCAATGGCAAGGTTGAGGTAGCTGAGGGGATTGGTGATAAGCTGGTCACAGTGGGTGTCAATGGTATGGATTCAGACCTCAAGATAGAGGGCATAATCTACTTGCCCTGCTTCACAACCAACTTGGTCTTTGTTTCCGAGATCACTCACCATGGCATGAAAGTGGTCCTTGTAGAAGTGGAAACAGTGATTTTCTCTACCAAGGACATCAACATGTCCCACTCCTGCGAGAAATTTGTTGCCGAGGTACTTGGTGTTGATGGACTATATGACTTGCAGACCAAGACGACATAACTGAAGGCAAAATCTCTGGCCAAGAGTGATGACGAGGAGAGAAACAACGGAGATTCTGATGATGAAGGCCATGCTAGAGCAGTGTTAGCAGTGGCAGTGGAAGAATCGGTAGCAGAACTGCTAGCAAAAGTAACCACCGGGACTGTTCATTGAAGCTATCACACTTCCTTCAAGAACATGTGGCACAAATGCTTTGGGCACGTGGCTCATCGCACATTGGCATCCATGGGAAAGCAGGAGCTAGTGCGTAGGATAAAGCTAGGTGTCGTCGCACGAGACCACCAGGACTACTCCAACCTCTCCATATTCCGACAAAGCCAAGGTTCAATATCAGCATGGACTTCGTGACAGAGTTGCTTGTCACTTTGTAGTGCAATGATGCCATCCTCGTGATGGTCGATCTATTTTCCAAAATTTCGCACTTTACTCCGACAATGACCACCATCACCGTAGAAAGAAAAGCACGTCTGTTTCTAAATCAGATTGTGCGGCTACACACGTGTCGCAAACCACCACCAACGACAGAGACGGCCGCTTCACTAGTCATGTTTTACTCGAATAAATGAAGTGTTATGGAAGTCAAGTCTAGCTACCAGCAGCATTCCATCCTCGAACTGATGAGCACATTAATCGGGCCTATCAGATGCATGAACAACTCCTCTGCACTTAATGCGAGCCACATGGCATCGATTAGCCAGCACAACTGCCAGCCGCCGAACTCGGATACAACTCAATAACTTTTGCCACAACGACTTAAATGTCGTTTGATGTGGTTTACGGTAGACTTCCCGCTACACCGAGGGGAATTCAGAGCCAGAGCAATACTTCCGCAGTTGACAGCCACCGACGGGATGTTGGCAACATTTGGGAAGAAACACACCAGACCCTCGTGAAGACGCTAGCAGCCATGATGCAGGCAGTGGACCGACATCGCAGCAACGATGTGTTTTGCGCTGGTGATCGTGTCCCGCTCAGCTTGAAAAAAATGAAACTCAGTGGACAAGACTTCACAAAGCTCAAACCACGATTGTTGGGGCCGTTTGAGATGGAGCGAGTGCAAAGTCTGGTTGTCAACCAACTTTGTCCACGTGACAATATGGCAATCTACCCAGTCTTCCACATCAGCAAACTTAGGAACTATCGAGAACCCAGCAAGAGCGTCTTCGACAAGGACATCACTCCTCCACCTCTAATCGAAGTGGACGGGGATACAAAATAAATGATAGAAGACATCCTTGGACATGAACGCCATGGCAAAACGACCATCTCGTCAAGTGGTAAGGCTACGACGCTATGCATAACAACTGGGAGCCCCGCGACAACCTTTGAGATACCAATCATCTTATCGATGGCTGTTATCTTCGTCACCGGCCTACGTCTGCTCATGCGCCGGGACATTGCGGCTAAAAGGCGGCAAGTGTTGCATTCTTGACGTAAAAGAGTCCCTAGACTTTGTGAGTGGACATTTCTATCCTCACATTCATGGCCCACCACCTGTCCACCGCAGGTTTTTATGCCGTTTAGCCGAGGAAACTTTGGCCACCTGCCCCGATCTCCGGTGTTCCGCTTTTGAAGATAATGACGCTTTCGATCACTTTCCAGAAGGGTCGACATAAGTATTGCGAGCCGTAATGATGATTTGATGCTGTTCGATCGACTTCTCGACGAAGGTAAATTTTTTTACATGACTCCTGCGATATTCTTAAAACCCCTTGACTTCTCCAACAGAGTTTTCCAAAGTGACCACTCACGATGTGATGTCGCGCGCGTTTCTTGACTCGAGAAACTGAAGAACCCACACATGCCTCATTTTGTTTCTAACAATTGTATGTATGCGCTAAAAATTTTCCACAATTCCCATGGAAGTAAGCTTACTACCAAACACAAGGTATCTAGCTGCCCTAATCCCTCGAATGGTTTTTTGCTACGCACGCCATCTGTATGGACCATCTACGTTTCGCTTAACACAAAAATTTTCATGGAAATGGGATATTTAGCCCAATAGAGGCTTTGAATTGTAGAAAAAAGCCAAAAATGACCTCTGGTGAGTCAGGGTTGGTTAGATCGGCTAGTATGGCTATAGGATTTCGAGGCAACGCCTGACTTCCAGTCAATTTATCAAGAAAAAGGTGAAATGGCTGTGGTCAACATCTGCCATAGCTGGATGTTTGGTGCGCTGCGGTGCCCGATAGAGCGCGCCACGTCGAGTGCGTTATCCGTGTTCAGCGTCAAATGTTTAGGTCGTTTGTTTTCGTGGCCACCCATTATCTCCGCTCTCCACCCCTTCACGCGCTCGTCCCACTGTGCACTTTCTCCGTTGCTTCCGCGGACTCTCCCTAACCCACACGCAGCAGCGTTGGCCGCTGCGGCTTCAGCAGCACGCTGCGAGTCCCCTCAGCCAGCACGAGCATCAGCGGCAGCAGCGTCGTAGCGGCAGCAGCTTCGCAGCAGCAGCAGCAGAGGCGGCGGCGGCGGCGGCAGCAGCAGCATGACGACGTGCGCTTCCGCGTGGTCTGTTGGTGCAGCAGGCGGAGTGGCTGCAGCGTACATCCAACCAAACAGTGGCACCAATCCGTGCACGCCTCGCAACGGCAGCAGCAGCAGAAGCAGCAGTTCACAGTCCCGCCACATTCGCGCGCAGCAGCGAGGTGCCTTTCAGCCACATTCGTCGCTCTCCTCAGGGTGCGCCCCCCCCCCCCCCCCCCCACACACACACACACACACAGAGCGGGTGCCTTTCAGGCAGCGGTGCTGCTTCGCATGTGAGGCTGTCGCGCGAGAAGCATCGGAGCATCGCCATGCACATGCACGCAAGCACCACCGTTGCGGGTTGCAGTGGTGATGGCCATCTTGAGGCAGCGATTGCGGAGGGCTTGTCGCAACCTAGCCGTGGACAAATGCCGCGCTGGAGAAATGCCACACTGAAGAAATGTCGTACTGAAGAAATGTCGCACTGAAGAAATGTCGTACTGAAGAAATGTCGCACTGAAGAAATGTCGCACTGAAGAAATGTCGCACTGAAGAAATGGCGCACTGAAGAAATTTCGCACTGCAGAAATGTCGCATGGAAGAAATGGAGCACTGAAGAAATGTCGCACTGAAGAAATGGAGCACTGAAGAAGTTTCGCACCGTTGTGTGAACGACTGTCCGTGCCACCATGCCAAGAAAAGAGATGGATGCGCCTTTCTGTTGAACCATGCTGGTCACTGCGCAATCACATGTACGGCGCATGGGTAGGCGGATAATGTAGGCGCATGGGTAGGGGGATAATGTAGGCGTATTGGTAGGGGAAATCGTACGGCGCATGGGTAAGGGTAAAATCTACAGTGCATGGGTAGGGGGGAAATGTACAGACAGCCAACATTTGACGTTCATGCAAGTGCAGATTTTTCCTCACTTCTTTTCTGCGCATGCCAATCGACTTACGCTTGTCTTCCTTAGGTTGGAAACCGTCTTACAGACGGGCTAATCTCAGAAAGTGTCATATCGACAGGTTTGTTTCAGGAGTTGGTTCTGAGAGTCTCCTCCTTCTCCTCCTCCTCCTCCTCCTCCTCCTCCTCCTCTCCCCCTGCTGCTGCTGCTGCTGCTGCTGCTGCTGCTGCTACTGCTTCTGTTGCTGCTGCTGCCGTTGTTGTTTTTGCTGCTGCTGCTGCTGCTGCTGCTGCTGCTGCTGCTGCTGCTGCTGCTGCTTCTGCCACCTCCTTTTGTCTGTTCCAGGAGTAGCAGGCGAGGAAATGCAGCAGCACTGCAGTCATGGCGGTGGGATAGCGTCAGCGATGATGCTGAGCGGTCACGTCTCTCGCGCTGCGTGCGATGTGCGGCAGGCCAAGGTGGGTGTGTACGTGTGCATGCGTGCGTGCGTGGGTGCGTGTGTGCGTGGGTGCATGCATGCGTGCAGCTGTGTGCCTGTGGGTGTGGGTGTCTTCGCATGGAGGTGCTGGTGTGGGCATGTACGCATGGTCAGATGCAATACAAGGCAGCCATCTTGTCATGACTTGGAGCCCCTGTGCAAATTTATACCTGCAAGTCCTGACACCAGCACAAATGGGAGGGGGTTCCCTTGCAGTAATATCATAAGCTGTGGTCGGTGAACGGACGGCTGTGCGGACGGAAACATACATTTTTTACGCTCTGCAAAACGTCTAAAGATAACTTCCTTAGCTTGGTCAGTGCACGGATTCGAAGATTGGAGGAATGAAGAATGGCATGGGAGAAGACGGGCATGGGAGAAGACGGGCATGGGAGAAGACGGGCATGGGAGAAGACGGGCATGTGAGAAGACGGGCATGGGAGAAGACGGGCATGGGAGAAGANCTCGCGCTGCGTGCGATGTGCGGCAGGCCAAGGTGGGTGTGTACGTGTGCATGCGTGCGTGCGTGGGTGCGTGTGTGCGTGGGTGCATGCATGCGTGCAGCTGTGTGCCTGTGGGTGTGGGTGTCTTCGCATGGAGGTGCTGGTGTGGGCATGTACGCATGGTCAGATGCAATACAAGGCAGCCATCTTGTCATGACTTGGAGCCCCTGTGCAAATTTATACCTGCAAGTCCTGACACCAGCACAAATGGGAGGGGGTTCCCTTGCAGTAATATCATAAGCTGTGGTCGGTGAACGGATGGCTGTGCGGACGGAAACATACATTTTTTACGCTCTGCGAAACGTCTAAAGATAACTTCCTTAGCTTGGTCAGTGCACGGATTCGAAGATTGGAGGAATGAAGAATGGCATGGGAGAAGACGGGCATGGGAGAAGACGGGCATGGGAGAAGACGGGCATGTGCGTGGTCTTGCAAGAATTGTAAATCGGCATCACAGTGTGGCGCTGTTGTGAAGTCTGCATCACCTCATCTCTGAGCTGCATGGCACGGCATGGGAGTCATGGAATCACAGTGTGGGGCTGGCAGACAAGCAGCCGTGACAGTGGAATTGCTGACAATGGAATTGCTGACAGTGGAATTGTTGACAATGGAATTGCTGACAATGGAATTGCTGACAATGGAATTGCTGACGGTGGAATTGCTGACGGTGGAATTGCTGACAATGGAATTGCTGACAGTGGAATTGCTGACAATGGAATTGCTGACGTTGGAAATGCTGACAGCAGCTACCAGCACTAACTGCCTAGTCGTTAGAGGACGGCCTCGTTCATCCTAGGGCAGCGCAGGACAGTGAGGTGGTTGACGCGTGGCTGCATGCGGGACAGCGGCGTTGCAATGGGTGTGGCTGCATGCGGGACAGTGGCGTTGCAATGGGTGTGGCTGCGCAGGCGGCAAGAAGGGCGTGAGGAGGTATCCAAGGGGCAAGGGCAAGTCTGCTGACGGTGGCGACAGCAGCGCTGACGCCGGCCAACCTGCTGCAGAATCAGTGGAGGAGGAGGAGGCGGCATCAGGCGCGAAGAAAGCATCAGGGAGGATGGTTGAAGTGGAAGTGAAGGCGGATCCCCCTGTAGACGGCAAAATGATGGTGCGTGTGTGTTGCTGTATGTGTGTGGGCTTAATGAACATGCACCTTCTTGTTCAAGGTCCATGTGTACAGTCGTGTACTTTCCTGGGCATGTGTACACTTTGTGTGCACGTGCCAAGGCACACACAAGTCTGCAAGCCACATGTGTACACATGCATCTGTGCATGCATGATAACGTGTCTGAGACTTGTGCGTAAGCTCACAAGAATGGACCCCTCTCATCCTCCTCCTCTTCCTTGCGTGTGTGCTTGCCTGCGTGCGTGCGTGAGTGCGTGCATGTGTTCGTGCGTGCGTGCGTGCGTGATGTGTGCGCGCGTGCGCGCGCGCGTGCTTGCATGCGTGCGTGCGTGCGAGCGTGCGTGCGTGCGTGTGTGCGTGTGTGCGTGCGTGCGTGCG
>SZWC01001499.1:162162-178751 GCA_023375785.1 Penium margaritaceum
CCCCCCCCCCCCCGTCTCCTTTGCGAAGGCTGTGACCATTCCTGCCTACTTGAGGCGCAGAATTAATGTGAAGCGAACTTTGGACGATGCTTTCAACAGGGAGACACAACCTGGCCCCTCTCAAGCTCAGCCCGAGAGGGGCCATGCTCAAATCGTGAGATCTGAGAGAGGCCGTAGGCATTCTATCATTCAAAGTTCTTGTTTTACTGGACACAGACTCCATGATGGTCAACAACTGCTCCGGCTTCATCAGCTTCTGCTAACATGTCACAGTGTGCGCTAAAAAAATCAACTGTGGCCAGTTCTCCAGCCTGATCTTGCTTCTTTTGGCAAGCAAGTCTTTTGCCAAGATGTGATGGCACCACTCGTCGTCGTGGCTGTCACTTCAGCGGAAAACAAACATTTGCCGTTGCACTGTCCTATGACGCAGCAAAGCAGTGTAGCATTCTATCCTGTAGCTACCAAAGCACTCGTGTTTGGACCCCAAGCAGAGAAGTAGCTGTGATGTTTGGAGTTGCAGCGATGCCATGTTTCGAGCCCACGAGTCATGGCAACAAGCCCAACAAATAGTTGCAATTGCAGCGCATCGTCAAAGGCATGGCCAACAACTTTTCAAAGGAACTAGAAAGTGCGCAAGTTAGTGAGAAGATGTGTTGTGATGTGAGCTGTTTCCGTCCGTTTGTACAGCTTACTGTGACCACTCGGCCGTGTCCATGCTCGTGCACATCCCTGATGCGGACCCAGCTGGCGCCTGAGAATTGATGGTTGGTGGATTCACCCGCCAGCAGCCACCAGGCGGCTGCCATGACGTCCCGGGTGCTTGCTGCGGTACTCTATAGTTTTTCTGCAGACGCTAGAGTTTTCTCGGTGGACAGGCTCTTGAGGTCGATTTGCATGTTTTGCATTGTCCTTCCACAGATTGATGCCGGAATTGTGCGTGTGACCAGTCGTAGCGTCCGGCTCAAGATTCTGCACGTCTAGGTTCAGACGGCGCAACATTCTGACATGTGTGCGCAGAGTTACGGCCAAAACAGTGGTTTTGGGCCGGTTTTAGGACAGCTCTTGGACCGCCGCGTGCGACACCCGCTGTGCGCCGCGGCAGGTATTTATGCCATGGACCTGTCATTTGTTATCTCTCTCTGCAAAAGCTTATGAAGCATTCAGACACTTTGCCTTGTGTCCCCTAGCCAAACCCTTGCCATTACGTGCACGACTTGTGACTGTCGTCACCGTCTGATTAGGCACTGACGCCTGGTCAACGGGAGTGTGGCTAGGAAGCTTCAATGCATGTTCTTATGGTATCAAAGCAACAAGCTAGAGCTTGTTGTGCTGCACAGCAGAGATGCAGCAATCGTAGTAGCAGTGAGCAGTAGTAGCGGCAACAGCACACAGCAGTAGCGACAGGTCCTGGAAGGATCCACCAACCTGCGCCATTACAAGGCGTAGGCCGCAACACCTGCGTGACGGAGGAGTCGTGCAGGAGGGGTGCAGCAGTGTAGCAGCACGCCAGCGCAGCAGCGCCATATCAGCTGTCCAGCAGCGCAGCAACAGTGCTGGCAGTTTTGACCACAGCAGCAGCAGCAGCAACAACATCGGCGGCGGCATCAGAAGCATCAGCAACAGTAGCCGCCAAAGTGGCTTGAGGTCGTTGCCGTCTAGCTCGACGGCAGCAGCAGCAGCAGCAACAACAGCAGCGTGCGCCACCGCTGCCCCTTGTTGGTATGTGTGGCCTCCACCCGTCATGAGCCACAGCCGTGGCAGCTACGGGTGCACCCGGAGCTGATGGTGATCGGTGGCCGCATTGGAGATCGTGACGACCCGACGGGACTCTGGATCGTCCAGGGACTTACCCAGGAGCTATGACATGACAGATCCCTGAGGCGGGCCCTGGTTGTTGAAGTTCATTGGCCACTCACAACTCTGTGCCCTCTTGCCTCCCACACTGTGCACACACGCATGTACAGATTAAAGTGACAATGGGATCACCTGGGGAGATGGCCAGTCCGTCTGTGCTGGCTGAAGCTGTGGACTCCCCCAAGCTACTGCCAGACCCAGGAGTGCTCTCTGGCACTCACATAACTCTTGTATGATTCTTCATAACTTTATGATGCGGTAGATGCTAGGGCCCGTACATTCTCACTGCCGTGCCCTGCATCATGTCATCTTGTTTTGCATATTGTGGGGGAGCTGCATTTACCCGGGTGCTGATCCCTAGGGGGCCACCGTGCCGGTCTCGGCCGTGCATCGGTGAGTAGCCGCCCTCGGTTGATTCCGAGTGGTCGGGCTCGACCCCCGGGTGGCGGCACTCACTCACCCGAGCTCGTCGCTCGTGGTGAGCGAGCGCTCACCGGTTCTAGTCTCTCTCGCTCCCCTTTGTCTCCTCTGTCTCTGTGTGAGCTCGAGCTATGCAAACAAGTTGCCGCATCCATGGCGTCTCTCTCACGTTGGTGCTTGTTGCGTATCATACCCCACACACCTGGATCAGCTAGTAACTTCCTAGCAACTGCTGGTATCAGAGCAAGGGGCGGCTCTCGCCCATGACTCTACGTTCCTAGGCATTCGTGGGTCTCGTCGCCCTCTTGGCCACCTCAAACCACGCACACTCTGTGCACCCCGAGCATCTCCGTGCACTTCAGGCATCTCCGTGCACCCGGACCTCTCAGTGCACTCCGCCGGGCAGCTCCACACACCCCAGGCACCTCTGTGCACCGCTACATCCCCGGGCACCTCTGTGCACCGCGGGCATCTCCGTGCACACCCTGGGCATCTTCGTGCACTGGTTCTCTCCGTGCACCCCTCCGTGGCATCTCCATGCACCCCGGACATCATTGTGCACCCCGAGCATCTCCGTGCACTTCAGGCATCTCCGTGCACCCTGACCTCTCAGTGCACCCCGCCGGACAGCTCTACGCACCCCAGGCACCTCTATGCACCACTACATTCCCGGGCACCTCTGTGCACCCCGGGCATCTCCGTGCACACTCCGGGCATGTTTGTGCACCGGGACCTCTCCGTGCACCCCACCGTGGCATCTCCACACACTCCGGACCTTACCACGCACCCCGGGCATTCCCGTGCTCCCGTCCCTCTCCGTGCACTCCGGGCATCTTCTCACACCCCAGATTTCTCCGTGCACTCCGCTGGACACCTTCGCGATCCCCAAACATCCCTCTTGCCTCCACAGTCACAGTTCTGGAGTCACCGCAGCTTGACGGATCCCCTGACGAGGAGCTTGACTCCCCTCGGACTGCTCCCTGTCACACTGACGGCGGGTGGGAGGACACAAAAGACTACGACCCTCCCTCACCACCAGACTACGACACTCCGCTTTGGTATCGCATGCTGGACCCCGCCTACTGGCGAGAGGACGTGGAACGAGAGGCTGCTGCGCGCGAGGAGGAGATTGACAGGCAAGTCTACACCTTGGACGAGCTACCGCCGTCTCCACCTCGTCACACCACAATGCAACCACCTGAGGGTACTCAGTCAACCACCGCCTCTTCCACATCCCATACTATCGCCGGCCCATCCACCGCTGCACCAACTGCTGCTGGACCATCACCTCCACCTGAGGTCCCAGGTGTCATCCCTGCTCTTCCTGTTCACAACGATTCCATTGGTCTGGCAGGGGCCATCCTTGACGCAGCAACAGGTGCTGCAGCTACCTTTGCTACCACCGCCCGCGCGTGCAGGGCCCCTACACAGACGGCTGTAGGTCGTGCAACAGACACCTACGCACACGCGGCAGTCTCTCTGACCCTTCTTGCTGCTGCAGCAACAAACATCGCCACCAAGGTTACATCACCTGCAGCCGCCATTGCCACCGCTGCCTCTTCAGCCGTCGACGCCACCTCAGCAGCTGTTAGCTCCATCCGAGCCTCTACCGCAACAGCGGTCCTGACTCCCACTGGTGCTCACTGGGAGCTCACTCCACACGTTACCACGGGGGTACTGATTGCGTCTGCATCTGCAGCAGTGGCTGGGGCGTCTGTCACTGGTCTTCTCTGCCTGACCGTGGCAGTCGCAGGCTGGGTGGAAATCCTCTTTTCCTCAGCAGCGGCAGTGGTGTCTCCTCTCTTCGCTCTGCTGCCCCGTCACTAGCTCGGTGAGCCCATCATTTTCTTTTCTTCTCTCCTCACCTGTGTTGACATTCCTTCCCTCGTCTCGTGCTTGTCTTTACCATGCCTGGGCCAGAAGAAAAGTTAGAGGCCCTCCAAGCCGCCCTTAGCGAAGCACAGGCGGAACGTCGCAAAGCGCAGGATGAGCTAGAGCGAGAGCGTGATGCACAGCATGAGTTAGCGTCCACAGTAGCTTCATTGGTTCTAGAGCGTCTCCGTGTTGTCCCAGCTTTTTCTGTAGTCATCCCTCCTGATCAGTCAGGATCCACAAGCTCCTCAGCACCATCTACTGGCAGCGGCGCTAACACCTCTTCCTCTTCCCTCTCAGTCACCGCTCGGACTCTTCCACCTGCGCGGCAGAAAGACTTTGAAACGCCGCCCCCTCAGTTCACTTCCAAACTCACCTTCACATCCTAGGAAACGCGCTTCAGTGCGTGGGCTCAGGGTGAGCTGTTGTGGGAGTACTACTCGCCCGCCAAGGTCCCCTTCGTGCCACAGCCTGCCGAGGCCGCCCGCGCTGTGCGGGCACTTATCAACGCCGGTCCCGAGAATCTTCTCGACGACATCGGTACGTACAATGCCGACCCCATCCAAGGCACCAGTGCAGACCCAGTGGGTGCCTATGCGCTCATTCGCCGCCGCAAAACTGTAACTGGGCATGCTGCCCAGAGCGCTCTCACTGTGCAGTTCAACACGCTGCAAATGAGGGTGGATGAGACAGCAGACGAGTACTGGGCCCGCAATCTGCGTCTCTTGCGTGACCTTGGCAAGGCTGCACCAGGTCCTCTCTCTGCATGTCTCTCCATTGTGGCTGGTCTTATCCCTGAGCTGTCTGACTTGTATCTCCATGTCTCCCAGACAGAACTCGAGCGCCTTGCCTCTTCCCCTGTCCCAGCCGATTCCCCGCCGGGGATTGGTCCCCTCTTTGACTTCACTGTTGCCCGTCTCACTGACTGGTGGAATGCCCTCCAAAACAAGCGCATGCATCGCGCCGCCATTGCAGCAGTCACTACCTCCTCACCATCTGCTCCCACTACAGCTCCTTCTGCTGGTTCGTCTTCTCAGGCCTCTGCCCACCCCACACAGGCCGCTGGCCGCGGAGGGGGCAGTGGATCTGGTCGGGGTGGAGGTCGCGGGGGAAAAGGCCGTGGGGGTGGTCGTGGCAGCAAAGGCTCAGCCTATCCCGCAACTGATGTCACTTGCTGGAACTGCGGCGCCACCGGCCACTCAGCGCCCAAGTGTCCTGCCCCTCGTGACGTCGCACGCCTTGCTTCCTCCATGCGTGCTCACTGGGCGCGCACTGGTGTAGCCGCTTCTACAGCTGCTGCTGCCATGGCAGTCTCATCGTCCACATCCTCCTCATCAGTCCCGACAACTACTCTTGCACCTCTTCAGCAGACGCCACCACCGCCCAGTCCTTGGGGCTGGGTGCCACCGCCGTCTGGTCCTCCATACTACAGTCCCCCATCCTCACACTACTCCATTCCTCACTGGAGCCATGACGATGGTCACTACTCCGACCGCGCGTCTGACCGTTCTTCTGATCGTTCCTTTGATCGTCGAGACGAGGAGCGCACTCTCGAGCGTCGCCTTGCCGAGCTTCTGCACCTTCGCTCTCAGGGAGGTGAGAGTGTGAGTGGCCAATCACGTGTATCTGTCTGTGAGTCGGATGTCACTCTTCGTGGTTCCGGCTCGGGTGGTGTGCAAGGGGACCTGCCTGATGATCGTTCCTGGATTGAGCATTGGCAGTCTCACACGTTTCCCTCCCGTCTTGGTCATGTCACCTCATCCTCTGCACGTGGTACCGTGGCTGTCTGTTTGGTTTTTCCATCCACTCGTGCCTCTCCTAGCCTCTGGATCATTGATTCCGGGGCCACCCATCACATGACATCTTGTCGTTCTTCCTTTGTGTCCATTGGGCCCGTTCAGTCTGTCCGATCTGTTCGCACCGGCTCTGGTCAGCTGCTCCCCGTCCAAGGTGTTGGTGTCGTCCGCTTTGTTGGCCGTAGCGGTACTGTCTATCTGCCTGACATTCTTTATGTCCCTGACCTCGAGGTCAGCCTTCTCTCTGTGACCACCCTTGATGATCAGGGCATGGACTTCTCGTCCAGCCGCGGCCTTGCCTCCATTTCTCTCCGTTCCTCCGGCCGCGTTTTTCTTCGTGGCGTACACTGTGATCACCTGTTTCGCGTGCCGCTCACTCTGCCCTTGTCTTCCGCTGCCTCTGCCCTTGTTCATGTCGCGCCATCGCTGTCGCCTGACCATGCAGATCTTCTGCATCGCCGCCTCTGTCATATCCACACTACCGCGATCCAGCGACTCCTTTGCCTTCAACCTGCTCACGGCCTTGACCCTGCCACATTCTCTCCTGCTTGTTCATCCACCTGTCTGGACTGTGCCAGTGGAAAAATGCACCGCTCACCCTTCTCCACCTCTGACGCCACCACCTCTCACCCTCTTGACCTCGTGCATGCCGACGTCATGGGCCCATTACCCCAGGACTTTCTTGGTGGCCTTGGCCGGTATGTGCTATGCCTCATTGATGATTACTCACGTTACCGCTGGGTCTTTGCCCTGCGACACAAAAGTGATGTCACCGAGGTCTTAGAGTCTTGGCTGCCCCAGGCCGAGCACGCCTGCCTGCGCCCCCTACGCGTCTTCCGCAGCGACCGTGGTGGTGAGTTCTTTGGCCCTATGTCTCGCTTTCTTGAGTCCCATGGTGTGCGGGTTGAATCCTCTGCTCCCTACACCCCCCAGCAAAATGGCGTGTCTGAGTGCTGGAACCGCACCCTTGCTGATGGGGTGCGTTCCCTGCTCTCTGCCTCCGGTCACTCTCCTCTCTTTGCCTTTGAGGCCATGTCCTACATGACCTGGGTCTGGAACCGTGTTCCCCATGGTCCTCTTCCCCACACTGTCACCCCATTTGCGCGCTGGACCGGTCAGCGTGTGGACCTCCGTCTTGCTCGCGTTTGGGGCTGTCTCGCCTCTGTCTGGGTTCCCTCTGACCAACGCGACGGTAAGCTGTCACCTCGTGGTCGTCTGTGCATCTTCCTCGGTGTCTCTCCTTTCTCCAAGGCGTGGCGGTTCTGGGACCCTTCGCGCTGTCGTGTCGTAGAGTCGCGTGATGCCCTCTTCTTCGAGCATCTGTTTGAGCGCGACTTGCCCCGCTTTGGTGGGTCTCTCTCTCCGCCTCCTCGGGGTGGGGGTGGCTCTCTGCCCTCTGGGCCTGCTGTTCTCCCCTCGATGCGTCCCGCCATTCCCTCTGTCGCCTCCTCTGCCGAGCAGAGCTCCCCTCTGTCCACGTTCCCCTCTCCGGTGCTCTCACCCTCCACGGCACCATTGGACTCTCCCGGTCAGTCTTCTGGTTCCTCTGGCTCCCCTACCGCCTCTCCTGCTGGCTCATCCTCTTCCCCCAACCATGGTGCAGTCTCGCCCACTCTCACTGTATCCTCTGAGCCCCCTCCTGTCTCCTCTCCTCCTGCCATGCAGCGTTCTTCTGCCCCATTGTCCTCTGTGCGTGCTGCGTCCATTCCCCCAGTTTCCCCCTACACGCGTGGTGGACGCCTACACGCTCTTCCCTCTCAGTCGCACCCTGTCGTCTCCGGTGACCCTGGTATTCGTGCTCTTGGTCTCACCACTTTTGGCTTGTCTGCCGCAGTGTCTATTGTACACCCCGGCATTGCTCTTGGTGACTCTCTTATCGAACAGGAGTTCCACTCTGCTGTGTCCTCTTCTGTAGCCGGGTACGTTGCTTTGTGCTTTGCTGCCGCTAGCCTTTCCCCTCTTCCTCCTGAGCCACAGACTGTGCAAGCAGCCCGCACGGCCTCTGACTCACCACTGTGGGAGCAGGCCATGAGGGCCGAACTTGATGCACTTTCTGACCACGGTGTGTATGAACTCGTTGACCTCCCACCGGGTCGCAAGGCGGTTGCCGCCAAGTGGGTGTATCGTCGCAAGCTGAACCCCGACAACATAGTTGAACGGTACAAAGCTCGCCTAACCGCTAAAGGGTTCTCACAGATCCCTGGTGTCGACTTTGACGAGACCTTTGCCCCAGTCGGTCTCTACACCACAGCCAGGGCTCTTCTCAGTCTTGTTGCTCAGCATGACTGGGAGCTGGAACAGATGGATGTCAACAATGCCTTTCTCCATGGCAAGTTGGACGAAGAGATTTACATGGTCCAACCACCCGGCTTCTCTGACGGCACCAACCGGGTGTGGCGCCTGCGCAAGGCACTCTATGGTCTCAAACAGTCCCCACGGTGTTGGAACCAAGAGATCACAACCACTCTTGAAAAGGGTGGCTACAAGAGAAGCGCCGTGGATCCCGCGATCTTTCTGGGGCCGCCCACCAAACCACTTGTTGCCATTCTTGTGTACGGGGATGACCTTCTCATTGCCTCACCCGATCCTGTGGCTGTGACCGCCGCCAAGTCGCTGCTCCAAGCGGCATACAAAATGAAGGATCTGGGACCGACTCGTGTCTTTCTAGGCATGGAGTTGGAGCGAGATCGTGCTCGTCGTGTCTTGCACATGCTTCAGGCTGCCTATGTGCGCAGCCTGGGGGAGCGCTTCGCTCCACTCCTCATGTCCATTCCCACAGCATCCACTCCCATGACGCCTGCAGGACAGTCTCTTCTGAAGTCCTCTGATCTCTCACAGTTGGGGGAGACGGTTGATGTGACCGACTACCTGCGTGTCATTGGCTCTCTGATGTACCTCGCCACGACCACGCGTGCGGATGTAGCCTTTGCTGTGAACTTCTTGTCTCAATTCTCCCAGTGCCCTCGCGAGCGCCACCTAGAGGCGGCATTGCGAGTGGTGCGGTATGCCCTTTCTACTCCTCGTGTTGGACTGCACTTTTGTGCACAGCCATCTGTTGTGGCAGATGGCTTCACCGACAGTGATTGGGCACATGATTCCGATGCTCGCAGCCGTACAGGGTACATCTTCCTGATTGGTGGCACTGCAGTCTCCTGGAAAAGTGGCAAGCAAGGGTGTGTGGCACGTAGCACTGCTGAAGCTGAGTATGTTGCTCTGGGTGCAGGCACGTGTGAAGCTGTCTGGCTGTGTCGTCTGCTGCAGCAGTTACGTGTCCCCATTTGCTGCATCACTCTGCGCTGTGATAACCAAAGCACAAAAGCCATTGCTGAGAACAGTGGCATGCATCATTCATGCACCAAACACATCAATGTGGAGCATCACTTTGTTCGCGAATGCATTGCTGCTGGCATTGTCCGAGTCGCTTGGGTGGATACACGGTCTCAGAGAGCTGACTTTCTCACAAAAGCCCTAAGTCGTAATGTCTTCAAAAGTGCTGTTCATTCTGTGGGTCTCATCAGTCCGNGTGATCCAGGCTGATCGTTGGTATGTCTCCCCACCCCACTCTCATCTCTTGTGATCACTTCTTGTGATTCCCTCTTGTGTGCTCTGGATTGCTTGTCTGCGGGGCATGGGGGAGTGTTGAAGTTCATTGGCCACTCACAACTCTGTGCCCTCTTGCCTCCCACACTGTGCACACACGCATGTACAGATTAAAGTAACAATGGGTTTACCTGGGGAGATGGCCAGTCCGTCTGTGCTGGCTGAAGCTGTGGATGCCCCCAAGCTACTGCCAGACCCAGGAGTGCTCTCTGGCACTCACATAACTCTTGCATGATTCTTCATAACTTTCTGATGCGGTAGATTCTAGGGCCCGTACATTCTCACCGCCGTGCCCTGCATCATGTCATCTTGTTTTGCATATTGTGGGGGAGCTGCATTTACCCGGGTGCTGATCCCTAGGGGGCCACCGTGCCGGTCTCGGCCGTGCATCGGTGAGTAGCCGCCCTCGGTTGATTCCGAGTGGTCGGGCTCGACCCCCGGGTGGCGGCGCTCACTCACCCGAGCTCGTCGCTCGTGGTGAGCGAGCGCTCACCGGTTCTAGTCTCTCTCGCTCCCCTTTGTCTCCTCTGTCTCTGTGTGAGCTCGAGCAATGCAAACAAGTTGCCGCATCCATGGCGTCTCTCTCACGTTGGTGCTTGTTGCGTATCATACCCCACACACCTGGATCAGCTAGTAACTTCCTAGCAACTGCACTGGTGACATCGGAGGGACGACGGGCGGCGGACTGCTAGCTTGGAGCTGGCTGACTACCGTTCCAGAGCCCCGGACACTGCCGGGACTCCCTACTGTTTTTCTACAGCCTGCAGGAGTTTTTTCGGCGGACTGGCCATGAGCCCGATTTGCAAGTCTTTGCATTGCGTGTCCACTGTATGATGATGGATGCATGCATGCATGCATGTGACCAGTCGTAGCGTCTGTTTTTTTAATCTTGCACGTCTAGGTTCAGACCGCATAGCATTCTGATATGTGTTCGCAGAGTTACGGCCAAAACAGTGGTTTTGGGCCGTTTTTGGGACAGCTCTTGGACCGCCGTGTGCGACACCCGCTGAGAAGTTTCCCAGAACCTTCCTAACCACTTGCCGCGACACTAGGCGTCAGCGCAAGGTCAGCGTGTGACAACAGTCACAAGTTAGAGACAAAACTGCAAGGGTCTTGGTTGGGACGCGAACAGAGTGTCAGGAAACTCAAACTGAACATAATTGCAGAGAGAGATAACAAATGACAAGTCCATAGTATAAATACCTGCCGCGGCGCACGACAGGTGTCGCACGCGGCAGTGCAAGGTCTGTCCTAAAACCGGCCCAAAAACACTATTTTGGCCGTAACTCTGCGCAGACAAATCTGAACGCTACGCCGTCTGAACCTAGAGATGCAGAATCTCAAGCCGGACGCTACGACTAGTCACACACACAAGTCCGGCACCAATCGGTGGACAGGAAATACAAAACATGCAAATCGGGCTCAAGAGCCAGTCGACCGAGAAAACTCTAGCGTCTGCAGAAAAACCGCAAAGCACCCCGGCAAGTACCCAGGGCGTCGTGGCAACTCTCTGGCAGCTGCTGGTGGATGGAGCCACCACTCGTCAGTGCTCCGGTGCCAGCTGCGTCTGCATCCGGGATCATGTCATCGCGCTCTCCTGTAGCGCTGCTCTCCTTGCCGTCGCTTGTGACAGGTGCAAGCCACACACACCAACACTCCCCCTGGCTGACACAATTGTCAACATAATGATGTCTGAGCGAAGGCAAGAGATGATGGCTCAGGGAACCAATCATAGCGAGCACTGATCAAGCATACCACAGCATAGGGTCTCCTCGTGACAATGGTGCATCCCACCAAATGCCCGGGTCTCGACCATGCACGAAGTGAATCACACACCTACGTGTCAAACATCAAGCAAGAGAGACAGAGAAACAGGTCTCCTCGTGACCCCGGAAACGTGTCTCCGGGTGCCCGGGTCTCGACCACATCATGCATGGATCATATATAACACATGTATGCAATGGGTCTCCACGTCACACCGGTAGAACTCAACAGGTGCGCGGGTCTCGACCAGCATAACCTAGCATGGATCATACGTAACACATAGAGGCAATGGGTCTCCACATCACACCGGTGAAACTCACCAGGTGCGCGGGTCTCGACCAGCATAACCTGGACCATAGCATTGTGCTGCACCGGAAGTAACCTCGCTGTCCTCAAAAAGATGTCAGACCAAAGTCCTCACACCAACACCCGCTGTGCGCCACGGCAGGTATTTAGGCCATGGACCTGTCATTTGTTATTTCTCTCTGCAATTGTATTCAGTTTGAGTTTCCTGACACTCTGTTTGTGTCCCAACCCCGACCCTTGCACTTTTGTCTGCAATTTGTGACTGTTGTCACACGCTGACATGGCGCTGACGCCTAGTGTCGCGGCAAGTGGTTAGGATGATTCTAGGAAGCTTCTCATGGTATCAGAGCAAACGAGCCATAGCTCGTTGTGCTGTGCAGCAGAGACGCATCAGCAGCAGCAGTAGTGAGTGGCAACAGCGGCAACCACCCATAGCAGCAGCATCAGATCTTGGAGGGACCCACCGCAACTACGTTGCAGAGAACGGCGGCAGCTGGAAGCAACAGTAGCTGTAGGAGCAGCAGCGGCACGAAGCACCTACAGCGAGAGCGGCTACGGGCAGCAGCCAGTACAGCAGCAGCACCGGGTGGCAGCAACAGCTGTGTCTGGCCACCGGTTTGGACACAAAAAAAAAGAGGAAGGAAGAAGCAGCTCGCAGCAGCAGCTTGCGGCAGCGGCTGCATGCAGTGGCAGCGCTGTGGCGGGTAGCAGCCGCAGCAGCAGCACCAGCAGGCAGCAGCTACAGCATGAGCAACAGGCAGCAACCGCAGAAGCAGCGCAGCAGCGGCGGCGGGCAGTAGCTGCAGCAGCGACGGCGGCAGCACGCACCTACAGCAGCGGTGGTGGCGGGCAGCAGCCATAGCAGTAGGGGCGGCAATGGCGAGCAGCTGCAGCAGCTGCTGTAGCAGCATTCGCAGTAGTTGTAGCAGCAGCAGGCAGCAACCGCAGCAGCAGCTGCAGCAGCAGGCGTCCGCTGCAACAGTAGCCGCAACAACAGCAGCAGCAGGCAGCAGTTGCTGCAGCAACCGCAGCAGCAGTTGCTGCAGCAACTGCTGCCGTCAGGCCTGAGGGGAACCCGACGCGAGGGACCCGTCCGGGGGGGGTCCCCTCGGTCGGGCCTGTCATGCCGACGGGGGCGCGACAGAGCACCGGCCGAGCGCCGGCGCACGAGCCGGCGCGTGCCGGCCAAACGCCAGCCTCCTGCCGGCCATGAGGGGCAGGGGAGGCCGACGGGCGGCCTCCGGCCGGCTGCACGCGAGGGGGGGAGCGAGCCTCCCCCTCCTCTGAGCTCGCCGCGAGGGTCGAGCCAGACCGACAAAAAAAAAAAAACAAAAAAGAGGGGGAGAGGATAGAAAGAGGGGGGGGGGTCCTTAATTGGGGCACCCCAGAACAACCCCAAAAGGGGCACCCGAGGAGGTGGTCCCAACAAAGAAAAGGGGGTAAAGAGAGAAAAAAAGGGGGGTTCCCTTTACTCTTTCTTTTTTTTTTCACCTTTTAAGTGTGGCCTCAGGCCACCACCGTCAGCTGACGACGAAACCCGCAGTAGCAGCAGCCATTGCGAGAGTTGCAGCGGTAGCAGCAACTGCAAAGGTGGCTTGAGGTGACAGCCGTCGGCTGACGACGGCACCTGGTGCAACATTAGCATCGAAGGCGACTTGAGTTTGCACATTTGAGTCGCACAGGAGCGCACCACTAGCGCGGTGGTGACCGTCCTCGTGACGGCGTCGCAGCACATCTGAGAGATTGTGCTTCGATCGCTCACCTCCCCTTGTGGCCTTGTGCCAACGGTAGCAAGTGTCGTGTGCACTCACCCATGCCGAGCTCCTGAGATGAGCACACTTGCGTGGCCATGGGCGCAGCTGGCGCCGTGGCTTGCACCGAGACCACAAACATGGCAGACACCGCAGGCACCCTGGCAGTTGCAGCCATGGCACACACCTCATGTGTCCAGTGGCTTTGCCTGCTACTATTGTGGCGATCGGCACCATGTCTGGCGCCAGTGTCGCCAGCGACCTGCCGAGTGGCGGCCGAACTGGATGCAATCCTGTCTACCTTCTCCCCCATCTGATCTCGGGACGCTATCGGTCGATACCGTAGCGCCCCTCAGCGGAGCTGTGGCAGTGCTGTACGCCGAGCTCCACGGTCTAAAGTGCATGGTGCAACAACTCACAGATCATGTGGTCTCTGAGCGGGTTGTTACTGCCATGCCATTGCAGACTCCATCCTCTTCCTCGTCATCCTCACCTTCTTCAGAGACGCCACCTGATGATACTGTGGCACCCGACCTCAGGTCTACGTCTGACACCCTCCGTTCTGTCTTGGAGGTAGTCGGAGTCATTCCGACCCCGGACCCCTCTACCTCTATGGTCATCCCTTCATCTCGTGCTACTTGTGCCCGTGCTCGGCGAGTGAAGCAGTGGACGACACGTTTGGCTAGACGTGCACAGGCGACAGCGGCAGCAGCAGCAGTGGCAGATGTTACCACGGAGCTGACTCCCTCCTCCCCAGTTGCAAAGTTGGTGCGGCACCCCTTCGCAACTTCTACCGGTGCGTCGGTTGAGGGGGGGATGGAGTGTCCGCCGACGACCACCGGCGAGTGCATGAGGGATGCGACAGACGGTGCTTCACGACAGGGCCCTCTTAGCGAGGACAAGCCATCCGACGAGTGGTCCGACGTGGATTCGGAGATGGACGAGTGGTCTGACGCATAGTTGGAGGCAGACATGGAGATGGAGACTACAGTTGACGTAGCAGAGACCACAGAGGCAGGTGGGACAGTACCAGTGGATGAGGCAGTAGTAGCAGTAGAGGTGTCAGCCGGCACATGTGGAGCAGACGTTCGTTCCGCTACATTGGTGACCAGTGGAGTGTCGCCAGACGTCCAGGCAGTGGGTGTGTCGGCAGCCATTGACGTCGTGACAGTAGCAGCAGTTGCAATCACTGCTACTGACGGGACGTTGGCAGTAGACGCGGCTCTGGGAGGAGTCTCAGGTGACGAGATCCCCTTGTCTCCTCTCCACGGGTTGGTCTATTGAGTCCCCACAGCTCCTGCTGAGGTGCCAGTCGTCGGGGGGGAGGTGTGTCCGCTGACGACCGCGGCGGAGCTCAGCATTGGTGATGCGACTGTCCTACAACGCAGGATGATTGAGGCGGATGACGCCACACAACAGACTCAGCTAGCGAAGAGTTCAGCGGGGGGAGACATTCGCTATGACGCAGACTCTTCGTCAGAGGAGGATTGGTCCGATGCTGAGTCAGAGTCGGGGATGGAGTTGGTGATCGTTGATGTTTTGGCGGATGACGTGACGCCGGCCGATGCCGGAGCTGCGCCCGACGATGCGCACGCTCCTGCATTAGCTGGTGTGGAGACAGCTGCCATGGTGCCAGGAGCAGCAGCAGGAGGAGCAGGTGATACAGATGCTGATGCTCAGCCACAGCAGACACCCAGGTGGTTCTGGCAGATAGTGCTGGGCAGCAGGAGGAGGTGATTGACTGCCAAGACGAGGCAGACCTCCTCGATGAGGACCAGTCGTCCGTCATGGAGCGGTCGGACGCAGGGTTGGAGGCAGACATAGAGGCCCAGTGCGCTGCCGTTCTTGCAGTAGCCGCGGCTAGAGCACGCGATAGCCTCTCGGTGAGAGCAGACGTCCGCGTGTATGACATGGAGGATGCAGAGTGAGCTTCAGACATCCGACACCTTGCTACCCTGACCGGTGTTGTTGACACCACGGCGGTTTCAGCCGATGACATAGCTATGCTCGTCCGAGCTACAGTTCCTGTACTCGAGCGCCTATGCTCCACGGTCGACGAGCATGAGGCAGTGGTGGGTCGAGCTGAGGCGCACGTGCAGAGTCTCATGGCCAAGCTCCGGGAGGCCAGCAGCCATTGGTACACTACAGATGCTTCTGCACAACAGGTTGCTGAGATGTGCATGGAGGATGTGCACACCCGTCTCGAGGCTGCTGAGTGGTCCCTACAGGATGCACGTTGGTGACGGGCGGACGTACAGCAGCAGGTGGACGATTGGTTGTGCACCAGGGGCTCGGCGTTTTTGCAGGGTGTATGGGTTCCCGATGACAGCAACGACGTTGTAGCGACAGATACACCGACGGATGACGACGTCTAGCCACCTGACACCCGAGTGTTGAGTGTGTCAGCAGTAGCCAGTGACTCCGCAGCACCACCCCCTTCTGGTGCAGCTGCTACGGATGCGGACGCGCTGAGTGGTGACGACCCCCTGCCAGCAGCTGGTGATCAGGCAACAGCTGAGTCGCCTATTGGCGTGGAGAGCTTCATACGCGACGAGGAGACGAGGATGCAAGAGGCAGTGACTCACGTCGACGCGCACATGATGGAGGTCCACCTTTGAATTCATTCCGCGACTGACCGCCTGCACGCCGTAGATGTAGCTGGCCGGCAGGCTGCCGCAGCGGAGCTTGACGAACTGCACACGCGTCTCAACACAGCGCAGTCCGTGTGGCAGCATGCAGCACAGCAGCTGGCATGCATACGCGAGGCGATACAATTGGAGGAGGCCCTCAGCTCTGCCCTTGTCGCAGCACCAGGTCACGACAGCAGTGGCGACTACAGTGGTGACGACGACGACTGCGATGACGACGTCGTAGGGTGAGGCTATGTGCGCGCACATCTCACCAGCATCGCCGTCGCCATTGCTATTGCTGTGCAGGGTTATGTGGCCATGGGAGAGCCGTACTGTTAGTGTGTGCAGCCCAGGGGGAGTATTGGTGTGTGGGCTTTGGTCTGACACTCTTGTGAGGACAGCGATTTTGCTTGGAGGTGGCACGATGTTGTGATTGAGGTCATGCTGGTCTAGACCCGCGCACCTGGTGAGTTCCACCGGTGTGATGTGGAGACCCATTGTCCTCATGTGCTATGTGTGATCCATGCATGATGTGGTCGAGACCCGGATACCCGGAGACATTTTCCGGAGTCCCGAGGACACCTTGTTTCTGTCTC